>LD348631.1:0-24353 GCA_001465055.1 Ptychodera flava | reverse complement strand
GTCATCTGCCACTTTTTCTGTATACGCGGTTTGGCAAAACTCATCTCTTCAATCGAAAGTCGGGCGATTTCATGGTTCTTTGGGGCACTTAAGTGTACGTCGAGCTCAAGGAATGTAGTTACATTCGCGATGTTTTATTCGAAAATTATTTATTCCTTCAAGGGCAAATGCACATAATTTATGCTGGTGGAAATACTGGCCGCTCATAAACAAGACAATAAACTCAATATATGTGCATCTTTACTTATATTGTCAAAGTACCACCGACACCCACAAAAAACCAAATGGTTCAGTCCAGGTATTTGCAACTCTGCCATCCGACTGGTCAACAGGAAATCACCCATAGGTGTCTTTTGGCACGCGTATGCGCCAGTCACCTAGGCGACGGTAATCTGCACCACTTATCACCATCGGGAAGGTACTCCTCCCCATATACCACTGGTGATCCCACCCTCAAGGCACTGCGTCATTCGACCAAGCATTGTTATTGTAATTTCCTGCATAAAATTAACAGCGAGGTCAACCGGTCAAAATCTCTCGGCATTTTCTCTCATGCTGAGTTTGAATGTGGGAATACATTTAGTGTACTAGGAAGTGGTACAGGTTGAGCAAGATATCCGGCCAGATACAGTACTCATACTAGGAATCCATTTCTATTAATCGAAAATATGAACCTTCCTAAACATACTGATGGAGAATATGGTTCTGTGTCGGTTTTTAGGTGTTGCTCCATGCAGTTTCACACATTCCATGCAGTAAAGGAGGGCTCTTGTATGATTAGTGCGTCCGGCCGGATAACTCACTCAACCTGTACTCCTCCCTTAATACTGCTGCACTTAATGCCTCCCAATGTTCAAATTTTAAATAGCTAACAGATGAAAATCCCTCGTTAACTACACGGAGTGAATGAAACAGTATGGAATAATATATTTAAAACGTGCACAGAACCATATTCTACAGTACAATATTTAGGAAGGTCCCTATTTTTCCATCAATAGAGCTGAAGGAAGTTGTGCCGTTGTACATTCAAATCAATCACAGTTTTCTTTCAAACACAGAACAACAAATAGAAGTATACCATTGAGCTACATCAAGAATATTGGTTGATTACTCAGCTATAAGTTCCTCAAAATTCCTAAACTGTCTTAATTATCTAACTCCACTGAGTCCATCATGTTTTAACTTTACCGGAAAAGGAGTGGGTTTCAACATCGCCCGCTTCTACGTAAGGCCAATTATTCTTTCGTTTTCCACCGATAATCAGTCGTTCGAAAACGTCGCATTCCTTCACCTGGTAAGCAAAGTCCTTTACAGTCACAAACATTGGACTCCGTAGACATTGACGTCTTGAGACACCGGTGTTAATTGAGACCTGGATTGTTGAAATCAGGATTCTCGGTGGCAGAGCGTTTGGTGAGTTCGATCAATTGTTTGATGCCTTATTCTGAAATCACAACAACGTTCACCTTAGACACTGTGACCGGTCACTGAGTGGTACGGTGCTTAGGGGTACGGCTACCATCGACATTAACATCTCCACGTTTATGTCGGCCAGTCATTTATCAGTTTGATCGCCACGTATATATGTATCACCTTCTCAAAAATCGAATTTCTCCATGTATCTTATTAATATATCCATGTATACACTTGTTATAAACTTATGTTTACTCAGCCATTCAGTTAGACATAAATGTCATCACACAGCTGAACCTCTGACCCCTATCATACATAATACAGCCACACTGAGCCAAATTCATACAGGTACAGTTAGTAATCTGAATTACCTTAACATTTTGTCATTTACCGCAGTGTGCTGTCGCCACCAAGTACTAAAAAACACGGAACTTAAAAAAACGTCTTTATCAGTTGGAAGCTACATTTATTTTCATGGTATCGTTGCTCTATGCGGAATACAGAATGAGATCTATATGGTTAGTTTCCGTTCCGACTTTCTATCGAGATTAGAAGATTACAATGTGACTATATCAAGGATACTTCAATTGTAGTTTTCTTGATCTATATCGTACCTAAGTTATATTTTTAAAAAGACAGTTTATCCATTGAAATATTGGATATATTCTGCTTTCCATGATGTGCGCCATCGATCAGTAAATTAAAAAAAAAATTATGAACGTCTCTCAGGGCAAGCAGATGTATCACAGAAAACCCCGGTAATTTGACATTTTAATAACAACACGTGTTCCATTCTACTAAAATTAAAGGGGCCAACCAGAAAAAAAAAAAATATCATAGTCACGCGCAATAACGCACCATATTTTCTTTGAAAAAGATATATTTATTCCAACAAAGCAGCAAAAAAACAAAAACAAAACAAATCTACATAACTGTGAATGTGTCAAGCGTTTGAACAAAATTACAAAGCCACTTGTCTAAAAAATAGTACTATTCTAAAAAGAAGAGAAAGAACGCCATCAACAATCATATCATCATATGAATGCGTTCAGGACCGGTGGTTTATTTTAAAAACTATTCAACAAGATGGCAAATAAAACAAATCTACAAAAAACCGTGAATATGTCAAGCGTTTGAACAAAATTACAAAGCAACTTGACTTAAAAGAAAAGAAATCAGTCATTTAACATATTAATTCATTGACGCCGCATCCATACTTGAAAAATCCTAGATATTTAGAGCGCCATCAACGGCCAAGTAAGTATCTCTTCGTTTTTTGTTCATTTTACTTCGAAACCTGTGAATTATTAATTTCTGAAGATGTATTTGTCCCGTCCTGGTACCGTTATCTCTGGAGAGATAAAACTGCACATCGCGTGACCTCGAGCCTATTTTTTCAATGATTTTTTCCGCGTTCCATGATATCTAAGCTGATTATGTTGGAAGCGATATACGGTGTCGTGGCTTCCTTTTAAAGTGACTATCAAATACGCGACGATATCGTTCATCCTTAGCTAGAGATCATTTGGCAGGAACGTCGCCTTTTTATAAGCTCCTTCATTTCGCCCTTTGTTACAGGTAAACTACTGAATATTACTCCTTGTCTGAATATTGGTCTTTATCCTCTTTACCAAATTTAATGTGAATCACCAGTGTATCTGTGAAGATAAAACAATCCTGACTGTCATGTTCTCGCCTGCCAACACTCTAACGGCAAAAAAATTCGCCCTGTCTACTTGCTAAAAATTCAGTCGGCTGCCAGTGTGGATAAATAAGTTACAAATCGAAAATATAGCGACAGGCTAAGTCAACGGAGTAAACAAACATTAAACTATGTAAACGGATGTAGAATGACGGTCACGAGGTTAATTTCACACTTAGATGACGTGTTGAGTTATAACGTTTTGAAATTTGCTGCTCTGTCGTCTGCGCCAAAACCGATTACGTTGCGTTCTCTTGTCGGTTAAACTGTAGTATAAGGAAATGATATTATAGTAAATTTTGAAGATAGTGATATCTGTCTTAATTTGTAATGGGAAGTTAGATGAAGAAGAGAAGATTTATTCGAAAATTTGGGAAACAGCTTCTCTGCAACACATTTTCATCGGGACATCATGAGATGAACCGCGACTAAAATTAACCTTTCTCACTGACGCCATAATTTTCACCCTGTAAATACCAGGTTGCTTAATGGAGGAAAATTCAATAGGTTTTGCTGCAACGAACAAGCAACGCGTACAATCGCTGGCATTTTTTTCTGTATTCGATAATCGCTCTTAATGTATCATAGCTATTCCAAATATCCTCGTGTTTTTAGCGTGTTTCAGCATGTCGCCTGATTTAAATGTCCTTTTTGATGAAAATCAACCTTTTTAATTAAAAATCAATCTCATGCAAGTACGTATGCAATGCCCTGAATGCCTCAGCTAATTTGATTGCGCCGACTCAGAGCCGTACCAAATCTTTATCTTCTGTTGGCAGCTGACCAGGTGGTCAGGGTTTTTTTTCTGTAAATAAACCGGTCGGTTTGCAGATCATAATCATCAGACCTGCACCTGCCTGACTCACTAATATGCTCCTTGTAAACGTCCACGGCCTTATGATAACAGTTTTAAAAACTATTTCCTTGCTTCTCCTACTCCCTGTAAAACTAAGCAATATAACAATATTTTTTCAACATCAACGTGGAAGGTTTGAGCAAGAAAAAGTGGTTTTAATAATACATGTATATCAACATCGGCTCGTCATCAGTAGGGTATGATTACGTCATCTACAAGCAGCTAAGAAAGCTTTAAATGATCATTCGAAAATGAAAATACATTCCTAGCTGTGATTCATTACCGACTCAGTGAAGATTGATTTAATTTACATAGTGTAGTTTTTATGACTCTGATGATTTCAGAAAATATCATAAATTTTCTCTATCTACTTGTTAAGGTTTCAGCAATTTTCTCGTTCGATCTTTACCTCAATATTATCTTAAACACGCATAAGAATATTAGATGACGAAAATTAGATCAACGTATAACAATATTTTACATGAAATGCGAAGAGGAAGACGGGCTTTACACTTTTGCAATTTATGGATGTACATAACGGTACAGGGCATCGGCCAAAGTGAGGGCCCTCTATTGAAGTAAGGCTTGAAGTGAGGACCGCAAGTATTGAAGTGAGGGCGATAGCGAGGGCCCTAACTCTCAAAGAGTAAACGAAAGGAAGTATGTACAGGTACCGACAATACAATCTGGGATTGCAAAATGGAACTCCTAGCTTGCCAAAAATGTGATCTGAGACCGATCCCAGAATGTGTTTTTGGCCATCTGAGACCAGTCTGTGATGATTTTTCTCAATGTCACACCACTTGTGCTTTTTGAAATCTTGGACAAGTCCCTCATATTGTTTGCTTTCTGGGACAAGTGCCCAATTAAAGTTTTATAATTAATGACTGCAAGTTTCAGATCAAGTTTATAGGGTACTTCAGAGTTGATCAAAGTTCTAGTGTAAAGGGATAATTATGGAAAGTACAGATCATTTGAACAACAAGACGTTACCTTATTTATCAGACCAAGCAAAATGCCTCACAGTGATTAAAGTCTAGTTTGTTCCTGATATCCACAAAAATTAACATTTCACTGTATGTTTTATCCATACTATGCATTTAATGAACCATAAACGTAAATTCTTGATTCTATGTCCGTTCATCGATCTGTAATTTTTCTGTCTGAAAAAGTCACAGTTTTTAACTTCAAGCTTGCATATTTTTGTCTAAAAGTTACCCCTTACAAGTATTCTCAGCGTTTATACAATTATAGTTTATCGTTAACTTATGAATAAATCATAAAGTGTAAAGGGATCATCTATTGCCAATATTCTGTACTTCCTCATTTACACTTCCGTGAGCTAAAATGACTTGAAAAGTATCACATGACTGCCTGTATGCCCTCTGAAACGACGTTTTGCTGTCAGAAAAGTAGCCCTTAAGGAGGTAACAGTTTGACAAGACTTTGATAAAGTGATATATTTGGGGAAAAAACACATAACCCTTTGACAAACCAGCAACTATAGCATGCAACACAATTCTGGAAAAGTTCCTTGTATTACTCTCCTGTGCTAAGACTACAAAATTAGAAACTACTAATCTTATTTAATTTAACAGGAAATAAATTAGGTCTAAAAGAATAGCCAGCTCAACACTATCAAGAAATGAACAAATAAAGATTAAACCACTTGACAAGATATAAATTGTCCCTCGATACAGAAAATATTACATAACAATATCTATACAAACAGTATACCAAATTGCACATACACAAGTAAATAAATTTGCTGCAACATATACAAATATATCAATCCAGCCAAACTCAGACACCATAATATGGCACTTTCTACCACTGTACCATGGAGCTTTAGATCTGTTTTAACTATACATACTATGAACCTTTTTAAAAGCATAAAAGCACAGGCAAGACTTGTGACTCCATGCTTCAAGTTAAAACTCCACCGCCAGCTATTGATAAATCATTTGCAGAAAACAAGTGGATCCTCACTTCAAGCTCTCGCTAGCTATCGCTTTCACTTTGATTGTGAGGGCCCTTACTTTTTGGGAGAACCATTTGATTTGGGGGATGCTGGAGGAAATGCGTATGGCAGGAAATTGTTTTTCCCAGCCACTACCGGTAATTTGGCAGTATTTTTGCTATTTTCTGTCATTACTGGACATTGAGACATTACTGGATCAATTTTTGTTCTTCTCCTTCACCTGCCGACAAATTTCCTTTTCAAACATCCTCCAGCCCCTCCCCAGCAATTAAATGTTTCTCCCCTCCGCCCCTAACTTGTAGTTTTTCAATACCTTACATACCACATTTTCGGATACCAGCAGAGGACATTTCATGTTGGGATATATAATAGCACTCATTTTATAAGATTCTGTGCCCTTCAATTTCTATCGAACGTAAAGTCAAAAGTAACTTCACAAACCGATGAATATCAGGCATTCAAAGCCTTACGTTGACGGTGTCCTTCGTTTTGACATCGGAGCTCAACTGCCGTGCTTTCATTCAGCTGGGTGCAGAACTTTTCAATTTTAAGTACTAGACGTGACTCCGTGTGTAGCATCGTATTGTATTGTCATAAACTGTAATTACTGTTATCTCATGAATAGTTAATTGAAGATAACTGAGGGTATTGCAAAACTAGTCAGGATAACGCTCAGCACTACGCATGCGCATATGCTTTTACCAAATGTAATATCGGCTTCAACTGACCCAGCACGAGAGACGATGTCAAAGTTCGGACAAGGATGGTTCACACTAGAGGCATTTCCTGTTTACACAGACCTATTCGCAGAGATCATAGTATACTTGCTACAAATAGACAAATAGAGTTCCATGATTACTTTAAGTAATATATGGCCCATTTGTTACACTGGTACCCTGACCCCAATTTGTGTTGGGTTTGCATTGCTTTACGTACCGTTTGCTAATTAACATGCAAAACCTCGTTATGTATAGATATGAAATTAAAAAAAAATTGGTTGACGTCATGGAGACTTTGAGCATTTTTCAATAATTGCCATAAAACACAAAACGTGAAGATAGGGAACACGTAAGATATGTATCTGAATATACAGTCAGGCACGGTCCCTCCACAAAGTGGTGGAGGGACTGTGAGTCAGGTTCCTAATTGTAACTGATCAATCAATGCCGAAACGATCCGAAACGAGCTCGTGTCGATAAACTCTGTAGGGACAGTGACGACATCTACCAACAATCAGTAAAGATAAAAGAGGTCTTTCGGAGACGTGTACGGTAGACTCCAACTGGTGCTTGTTTACGCAAAATACTGGGAGCAAAGGTCGATGATAAGATAAACACTTCAGCTTTGGTGTTTCGTCCGCCAAACTGTAGTGAGTTGTCTGTTATTTAGTTATCACACAATGTCAGTCCGGTCATTGTGCACTCAGTCCAGCACGCTTATTGATACCGTTGCCTTTTAATTTTTCTTGACATTACTGTCTGCCAGTGTTTTCTGTTAATGGTCATCATTCCGAAGGGGGTACGTGTTTGATAGTTAATCCAAGGAATATTGTATTTTATTGACTAAGAACAATTTTTGAAGGAAAAGAGTACAAAATATTCGAATTAAAATAAGATTTTTCTTTTGAAATGGGTTCCTTATTTTTAAAAACCCTAATTCATGTTTGATAACACACGATGTAGGTCTCAAAGTAAATTGTGACGCTTTAAATAGCAATGGAATAAAACAATGCTACGCCTGAAGTAAGTCTTGTTTTACTACGTGTGCGACAGCTATAGTGTTGACTTGATCAATTAATCAACTGATACGGACAGCTGATTAGCCAGCTGGCAATGTTAGCTGAGCAATGAAATGAAATGACACCTTAGTATCAGCGAAGCATCATCGGCTCATCATCAGCTAGTATATGATTACGTGGTCTACATGCAGCTAAGATACCTTTAAATAATCAATGGAACATGAAAATGAATTTTCCTAACTGGTTGAATCGCCGATTAAGTGAAAACTGATCGATTTGTACACATTGTTGTTTTCATGTCTCAAATCTATTTAAGAAAATAAAAACGTCGCAGATTTGAGCTAAAATCTATTCGACAATTCTGCAACATTATCTTTATGCCAAGTATTATCAAAAGCAAATACTCGAATATTAGGTAACTGACTTTTTGTGTAGCGTCGTGTAGTATTTTCATAGACTGTAATTATCTCATGAATAGTTAACTTTATGTACTGCAAAGTTGTCAAGATAATGCCCAGCACTGCGCATGCGCATATGCATTTACCAATTATAATATCAGTTTGAACCGATCGAGCTCGAGAATCGATGTCAAAGTTCGAAAAGGGTGGTTCATATTAGCGGCATTTACCTGTTCACACAGACCTAGTCGCGGAGATTATAGTATACTTGAAGTTGGTATCAGCGACAAATTGAGTTTCATGATTCCATTACCAAAAGCTATTTGAAAATCAGCTTACGTGTACATCGCGTTTTTTTTACCTAGAGCACCCCGACGCCAACTTTGGTCAAGTTTTGCATCGCTTTACATCCTGTTTGCCAATAAATATGTAATACCTCGTTATATATGGAGATGAAAATCAATAACTAATATATTTTGTCGGTGCCATGACATCCTACAGGAGAATTTGGGAATTTTAAAGTGTTTGCCGCAGGACGGAAAAAATACGATAAGGTACTCGTAGATATGTATCACGAGATACCAACAGATTAAACAGATAATAATAATAACTGGGCAATCTTTCCGAAACTATCCGAAACGAGGTCTCGTCGATAACCTGTATAAGGGCAGTGACGATATCCACTAACAATGACTGACTTTAGATTTGGTATTTCGGTGACATGGATGGTAGACTCCGACTGGTACTTGTTTATACAGAGAGCTGCAAGCAAAGGTCGATTGATGATGAGATCAACACTTCAGCTTCGTTGCTTCGTCTGTCAGGCTGTAGTAGGTCATAAGTCATCAGTCATCACAGAATGTCAGCCCGTTCCATGTGTGACTCAGCCTAGTACGTTCATTGAATCTGTTTGCGGTGAAATTTATTATTAACTTACTCAGTGCCCACCAGTGTTTGCTGCCATTGGTCACTCATTACCACGCCGAAAGGACGTTTGATGCATTTAACTCACGAATAAATTGAATATTTCGTTGAACAAATATCGTTTTTTTATTGACATAGAAAATATTCTACAAGGTAACCAGTACAAACTTTTGGAATTTAATTGAGGAAGTTGGAAAAGGCAATCAACACACCCTTATTTGGTTTTCATGAGATAAATTTCGAAACAAGAAATAGAAATGAAAAAAAATATATCGCCTTGTTATATTTGCCTACTTATAAATCTAAATTTAAATAATGGCTGAGCCTAATTTTATTTTGGCCGCAGCAAAACCACAATGTCAACTTTACATTTCAAACAACTGTAATGTCTGAAAAGCGGCTGTTATTAGTAACACGCGCGTTGAAACGGCGTTTAGAGCTGGAAGGACCAAGTTAATTGCACATTTTCTAGTTCGTTTCAGGGAAAAATGTTACCTGATTATAATAAACTAATAATTTGAAAAACACATCAGAACACTCAAGCAGCTTTCCAAAGTAAAATTACAGTGCATGAGATATGAAATTTAAAAATCACAAGACAAACAGACAACAAGCAAACACAGAAACTGGTAATGTCACGTCACAATCACTATACAACACCAATTGAAAATAATCAGAACGAATTGTCAGGAATAAAGAAGCTAACCTGAATCGCAAGGTTTGATGTGTTCCCGAATCTTGTAAAAACAATAACGTATTACTGATTGAAACTTCTACATAACCATTTGTAACAAATAACAAGGGTTAACATCCCAGTAGTGATAACGCTATCAACAGAGAAGACTTCTCACTCCGAATATATTGTAATGATGTGTGCCATTACCTCCAAGTACAATCTGAATACGATGAATGCATTACTCGAGCAAATCGGCCATGGTGAAAAACAAATACTGACAAAAGTTGACTGTTAAACCGACAAGTTTACCAGCTGATCATAGTCACCTAGTGCACCATGGTCAGGATAATCCCAAGGGAAACGAACCAACTGAAAACATTTTCTTTCTGTTTCGGCCTTGTTTAGTATATTATTAAATAGTCGAGTAATCGTTCCGAAAGCTCTTCAAATGACAAGTATGTCAATCAGTCAAAATTAGAGAACAACACTTGACTTCAACGGCATTAATTAAACCACGCTGCTTAACAGTGTAAGAGAAAAAAAGTCTGTTCCGTTTGCATTCTGCATTCAATATGATATGCTATGGTAACGCTAGTACCATGAAGCATAGATCTGCAAATTGACTTTTAGTCATACTTTTCTACTGGTTTGATGGAGTGATCTGTATGGATGCGTACTGTGTCTTCTCTGTCTCTGTAGGCTTGCTCTGGCTCTGCTGCTCTGGACCACCACTCCCAGTCAGATCCAACTCAGCATAGGTTATGTCTGCTTTGGGGGCTTTCTGAAGGAACCAAATGCAATTTGGATAACTTATTAGAATAGGGTTCGATTGCTCTTTGAGCAAGCATAAAAACTTGTACACATTGTATAATAACAAGTATTTTGCCGCACATAGTGGAACAAATTATTATTTATTATTCCGACGCATTCATACACTGTGACAGTATTCTTTAACGTGCTTCAACCTTAAAGATAGAAAAATCAATTTGATAGTACGTTTTCCATTGCTTTTTCATGTTAAAATGAACAAATTACAATTTCGTTTACAGTATCCATTATATCCACTCTTCCAATTACTTTGAAATATATTTTTATTATATTTCTAATATTTAACCAACGACATGAGAATATAATCTATAAACCATATAATTATGGTTTGCAAATTCGATAACTTACTTTCGTTGTTCGGCTTTGCTTTTTTGAGATGGCATACATTTCGGTAACATCTTTAGGTGTTTTTTGATCGTCCTCGTTTCCATGGTTTCCAGTATCATTGACGTCATTGACTTCATCAGCTGTTTTTGTTTGTTTATTTACTGCTGCATAAAGTGCACTAGGATTTTTAAGAGGGTCCTCCTCCTTTTCTCCTTGGTTATTTAGTGTTGAACTCAAATAAGACGGGTTTTCTTGCCATGACTCGGTGGGCATCGAAGTCTTCTGGGACAATGCCGTTGATTCTGAAGTGTCAAATCATGACGTCCATATTATCAATGCTGTTGTCTTTGCACTTAACACTGTATATCGGTTTGTCTAACTTAACTTGTGGTTCTTGCAGGGAATTAAAAAGTGACAAACCCTTACCTGCATATGGATCTGGATCGACTTCATATGATACTCCTTCTGGTTCCTGTCTTTCATTTCCAGAATTTGTTGTCGGTTTGATTTCAGAATAGTGGTCGTTACCTAGTCTGTTAAGAAATGTTGGTCTGACTTTAGAATACATGTGTTAAAAACAATAGATACACCGTAAACACAAATTTGTCCCGACTCATTTGAATCAATATATACAATACTATACACAGATGTAAGATACGATATAAAGTGCTTCGACAATACTTACCCAGCATTGGCGTTATCTGCAATGGAAATGAAACCAGAAATTAGTGCACTTTTTATTACATATATGACTAAGGAAATGTCCTATAACTTTTGCCTTATCTAAGTCTTTCGTAGTGCCTGATAGCCTTTGTCTCTGTCTACATCGTAAATATTTATTTCGTCAAAAATGTAAAGTAAGATTATTTAGACACAAGATACTAAAGTCAATATAACTTATAAGGGCTCTTTTAGGCTCATCGTGTAATAAATGAAACACAATTCTAAATCGTGCACGGTTGTCCCACACGGCCACAGTGACATTTTAAATACAAAAAAGGACCATTAAAAGTCACACATTTCAATAAACAATAAGACAATTTTACTGGAAAAACAAACCATGTTCGACTTTTTCCCTAAAAATATACCAACACGTTACGAAAGTTTTTGTAGTGATGCTGAATGGCTAGCCAGGCAAATAAATTTCCGCTATTTGCCTACCTGCGTTGCTGCTCCGATTCTTGATTTCACGTCTGTAGTATATAATCCCGAGAACAATTGCAACGATTAGAACCACAACGATGGCAGTGGTTGTGGTGGCGATGGCGGCCGTATTAGAACCTGTGAAACGTAAAAGAAAGAGACGATTAAGTCTCCATGAACGATAGCGTAACTTTGAAATGTATAATCCTTTTAATAATAGGGATCAGGAAGAGATTTTTGGCCTTTTTGCGTCAATATGTATATCAATGACACGGATATTTTATGTAATTTCGTTGTCTTCATTATTTCATATCCTATTCAAAATGTAAAAATACAAACGGCTATAAATCCGTTCAAACTCAATCCTTGCAAATCGATGGAACCCTTTGCATTCAGTTTCTTTGTTGGTATTTTTCAAGTATGAAGTGTGCGACTAAAATCACTGAGATTAACAAAGTCGCTTCAGACGCTACGTAACAGTTTATATGTCATGATTTAGTAAGGTTCAACACTGCCCCTTATCCTCTTAAAGTTACTTACATTTATGACTAGGTTTGTAAATGACACGTGCTTCTCACAATGTCTGTCACAACTAGTACATTGTAGGCATTAAACACAGTAAGTCTTTAATCAAACCATAGCACATTTTACTGACATATATATAGTCGAATTACCTGGCTTAATTATTTCCATTGTTTGTTCATCATCAGGAGGTATGTTGTTCGATGCTTTACACGTGTATATTCCGTAATACGAATCATCTGCGACGGTGACAGTCAGTGTGCTCTTAACCAACGCCTCATCATTGATCAACTCCACTGTTATCTTCATATTTTCTTCGTCGCCTTGGATGAGTTTGTCATTTTGGTCGAACCATTTTATGACAGGCGTTGGAAGTCCATGTACCTCACACAACATAGGCACTTTCTCATCTATGTTTGCCTCAAATTTAAATTCATCGGATACAAATTTAGGAGAGTCTGGAAGACAAAATAACGTTTTTTTGAATACTTAAGAACAGATACAGGTGGAAATGAAAGGAGAAGCGTGTGATTAATTTATTTCACCATTTTAAGATATGACTGACTTAGTTTATGTTGGAAAGGAAACACATCGATGCTATTTGTATATGTACTTACAGTAAACGACGATATCCCGAGCAATGAACGAGTATTCTTTTTCATCATCGTAGAAACAAGTGTAAGCATTGCATTGGTAGAAGCCACTATGGGATTCGTCGACGCTTGGGATAGTGTGGTGCAATACTCGCTCATCAGTCTGATCAATGGGAGATTCTTCAAATAACAATTGTAGCTTGTATGGATCAGGGTTACCGCCCAGTGCTTCACAGTGTATAGTCACCTCGTCCCCTTCCGTAATGTTGAAATGAGGTGTGACTGTCATGTTGACAGATGATAAATCTGAAAAGGAAGAGTTCCTAAATAAGTACGCATAGAACTTTTTCCATTTTTAATTTCAGGGAAACTAGTCATTGGATATGTGAAAATGTACACTACATAACAAATGTAGGTACGTATGTAGGGAGGTCGGTAGGTAGGTAGGTAAGTACTAGGTAGGGAGGGAGGGGAGGTCTGCCGATTAGTGCTTGTGTGCATACGTATGTATGCCTATGCATGTATGGATAAACGGACGGACGGGTACATTGATGGATGATTTGATCGATGAATGAATGGATCGCTGGACGATCCTGCATTCGTTACATTTACAATATTTATGTTGATTTGGTTATCAGCCTTAATTGAAGAATACGTAAATTTTAGACTTGTGACCGATATAAGATAATTCATAGTTAAAATCAGGTAGAAATATGTCTCTCTACCGAGGTGTTTTTTTATTGTTCATCCATTAAGTCAGCATTAACTGATATTGCCGTCCATATCTAAGTAATAAACAATATCTTACACTGAACATCAACTGTCACTTTTGCTGTTCCATTACCCATGTCTCCATTGTAAAAGACATTGGACATGACACAGGTGTATTCACCACTCATCTCTCTGCTTACATTCTTGAGTAAAAGTGATGTGTTGTCAGAAATCTTTATTCCATCGGGGCCGATCCAATATTCATCTACTATTTCCTCTGGATTGGCATCGATTACCTGACATTCAGCGCTAAAGTCCGCCTCTTCCCTCATTGGATTCTGACTTTTGTGAACGATGGAAACATCTGGGGCATCTGAGAGGAAAATATTCAATATATGATTTTAGCCCTCAGAAATATCCCTGTTGCTTCCGGTGTTTGCGCCCGCAGTATTTGCATGACTGCACTTTGATAAATGTAAATGTGGTGTTTTTTATCTTAAGCAAAGGAAAGTTTAGTAATAGGTCGATTAATTCATATATTGATGTGCACTATCGGTGAGACGGGCCATATGCGCTATATATAAAAAGAACAAATTTTTCATAGACATTATACGTATTTTTATGAACGACTAATACTACATTTGTTATTTCTTAAGTGACGTACACTGAACGTTCATTTGAATTTTTTCTAGGCATGATATTGTCGACCACTTCCAGTTCGGCAACGTGTAGTGTTGCAGCTGGCAGTCAAAGGTAGCGTTATGGTCTGAACTACTTAGCTGAGTCTCCCACGTATAGTGTTTCCCTTGGTGGCGTGATACTTCCTCTCCATTTTGCAACCACACCAAGTCTCCTGGAGCATTTTCATTTAAATCAATAAGGCATTCAAACGCAACAGAATCTCCCTGTATCACCGTTTCACCAGGATGAACCGAGCAAATTGGAACACCATCTGGAATGAATATCACCTTGATATTACTAACTGCGGTGTCTAAAATCTTCAAATAATATATTTACAATCATGTACACACAAAGTTATATTATTCTAAAGGTAGTATAGATCTCAACATTGAAAGACTTAAGCTTTTGCTCAACCTTTCCTCAATGAAGCGTCTAACTATAATCTTTCAAAATGTACATCAAAATTCAGGTATAACCGTGCACCGTCAGATACCGGATAAACATTACCGACACTTGAAATCCAAAATGATATACTCACCAATCACATAAACGTACGCTTCCTCTGAGTATCCACGTAGATCTATATCTGAGCATATATATTTATCATTTGACTCCTCAGTTGCGTTTAGGATACGAAGATTGTATTCAAATATGGCCTCGTCCCCCATAACTTCATACAATTCAGGATTTTGTGATGTTCTCCCCAAGGTCAGGCGGTCTTGGTCCAGATCCTCCCCCTTATACCATGCAGCAGAATTTCGCTCTTCCACGTAACTACAATTTAGTTGAGTTCCATCACCATATATCACCAATGTGTCACTCGGCGATACGGTGATTATGCAGCCAATGTCTAAGTGGTAAGAAATGAAAACGCCGTGTATAGTCTAGGTCACTGCCTGACCTTACCCGTAAAGATATTCTAATGGTAAACTATCGCAACATCAAATTAGATGTATACACATGCAGAAGTTACTACTTCGCATAACTGTTATATATTATAATTCGCAACTATTTTCGCATAACTTTCGAAGGAAAATACGCTATCCATCAACGCCAGATTATCATTTTGAGTCATTCATGTAACTAAGACGACTGGAGAACCAGAGACGAGCACATTTTCCAGTTAATTTTTCTGTTAAAACTTAATATGGCATTTAGGTATAATCAGTAAAAACGGTAAACCAACCATGTTACGTCAAAATAAATAACCTACCTGGTAAACGCAGTATGGTTAACGCTACCAGCAAAATAAGTGGATACACCATTTTCACGATAATTATCTTCAAAATGCAACAACTAGATCATATGCACTTCTTGATGCATCGACGGAGATCGTTCTTATTGTTGACGTATTGTACTTACGCGCGAGAATATCTCGCTTGGTTTTATAAGAATGCATTTTTCAAACCAGGGATTAATGTTTAACATGCAACGCATTTGGTACATCTGGCAGTGCCTGGTTGTAGGAAGTGGACGCAGGGTGGCGTGGTAAGCATAGCTCCGGAGTTGTGTGCACTTGATAAGTTGATAGTTTTATGTCATATCCATACGGTCAAAAGACGGGCGATTATTTTATCTCGAAGACTATATATATATATATATATATATATATATATATATATATATATATATATATATATATATATATATATATATATATATATATATTGTAAATATATGTAGGTAAGCATAGAAGGCCGATAGAACAAATTTGATAACATTGGAGGTATAATTACGATTTAAAGACGTTAAGGAATCAACAAACTTCGGTTACCACATTTCAACGTAGGTTTAGAGTGCTATACTCACTTGTACGGACGCCAATTGATTTGATGTGATTTGACATATCTATACTGTGCGATTCCTTCTGTCAGAAGTGACTGTTGACTATTTACCTAATTGAAGTATTACTTAATGAATATCCCATGAACATGCATACCTGGTACAGACACAGCACGGAATCAAATATAATGTTCGAGCTGGTCAATTAACAACTGAAGAATTGTTTTCACTTAATGATATTTTCCAGATGGATGCAGATATCTTATTGTGAATGGACTATAACCAATTGACGGAGTCTGAGACACAAGGATGCTATCAACCAAGTTTCCATATTTTGCTTACTTACTACGAATATTGATAATTCTCTTCTTCATTTTAGGTAAGATATGTTTACATTTGTAATTTACTTTAAAGTGCTTGAATTGAGTCTGAGAGATTCACTCAATTTCTATCGATTTCCTTTTATCTCATAATAAACTTTGATTTTAATCAGAAAATATCCAAACAGATGAGTGGGTAGCCGCAAATACTACAACCTGTGAATGTATTGTCAACAGATTATTATCAACGTTAATGACCAGAGAATTTAGATATATTTCAACCTGTTATGGTATCGTAATTAAATCGTCAATAAAGGTAATACAAATAACAAGCCATTACTAAATTAAATGCACTGTTAAACAATTTCGCCGACTTGAACTTATAAATCTTAGGAAACACCATTTGAATACTAGCGCATTGGCCACAAATTAAAGGAAATGCTAGTTCAATGCGATATAAGGAGACGAACTAAATATTAAAGTTAGTTATATTTATTTGAAAGATCTTGAATTCCACAGTTGTTAATTTCTGCTATATAGCTGGCTTTCACATAATTTTCTCGGCTACCGTACATAAAATATCCTTTTTGTTTAAGTATATCTCATGTTTGTATAACGCCAGGAGTCAATTGCATAATCACGGTATCGCCAAATGACACACTTGTGATATATGGTGATGGAACTCAACTAAATTGTAGTTACGTGGAAGAGCGAAATTCTGCTACATGGTATAAGGGGGAGGATCTGGACCAAGACCGCCTGACCTTGGGGAGAACATCACAAAATCCTGAATTGTATGAAGTTGTGGGGGACAAGGCCATATTTGAATACAATCTTCGTATCCTAAACGCAACTGAGGAGTCAAATGATAAATATATATGCTCAGATATAGATCTACGTGGATACTCAGAGGAAGCGTACGTTTATGTGATTTGTGAGTAGAATTGAAATGTTGTATCATTGGCTATTGTCGGTAGTGTGTGTATGTATTTGTTTTGTTTTTGTTTTTTTGTGTGTGCTGAGTAGACCATTGGCCTATGATCGTTGAAAAGCCTGAAAGTGAAAGTCGAAACTCGACTAGTTCATCCCGTAAGGTTATTAGTTCTAGTTTTCGCGATCGGACAAATGGCTTAAATGGTTTTAATGTTTATCGTATTACTATTGTCGAATTTTCTGCTTGAGGGTCATGATCATATTGGGAACTTTTTGTTATTTGACGATAAACTATATTTTAGTTGTAGTTATTGATGACTCTCATCTATCCTTTAGAGCTTTAACTTTGGGAAGTATTTGTCTTGAAGGTGGAGAAAATGTTCTCCTTTTGTTTGATCGCCCGCAGTAAATAGGCCAGTTTGCCTCATCAATACCGGGCTTACTGTTATTAGTGGTGACAACGCTGACCTCACATGCACAACTGAACTTGATGACAGCGCCCCAGGAGACCTAGTTTGGTACAAGAATAAGGGGGAAAGTTCTCGAACAAGCGGGAACGTAAACCAGTGGACAACAACTCTTTACAAAGACGACAATGGAGCAGTTTTTAATTGTCGACTAGAACACTTCACGCTGCCGCCGTGGAAATGGGCTGAGCTAAGTTGTGAAGATGACATCATTATGAATGTTCAATGTGAGTTCCATTTTAAACATAAATGCACAGAGTATTTTAAAAATTACCGAGATTAATAAAACGAAGGCGACTCATGCTGCAGTCGACATCCACGATTAACGCATGAATGTAAAAACTGAAACGTACAACTACAAAAAATTCACCTTATACAAGAGTTGGTCGTGTTTTAGCCGACGCTTTCTTTTTTAAGTTACAAGATAGGTTTAGTTACACGTAATTACGTTTCATCACGACGCTTAGCGTCTCTGTCACGCGATAACCCGACGTCGCGTACGTGTAGCAGCAACAGGGCGACTCTTACAAATCGATCATCTTAATTTTCGTAAATAACAACTCTTTAGTCCTATTACTTTTTTTAAATAATTACTTTGTCGAAATAAGGCTTCCGGCACCATATCCGGCGAAAGTACATGGATTTCTACCCGCCCTGTGCCACTACTAAAATAACGCCTACGCTTCCGCTTCCCTGACCATCCCCGCCCATGTGTCGTGGGGGTGGGACGCCCATGTACCGAAAATACTGGCTAAAAACGCTCCCAGCCCGGCTTCCGGAAACGACCCTTGCAAACAGATAAAAAGACTCAGGGAAGTCCTATAACCCCTGCTGATCCGGGATGTTCCTTTCCGCCTAAGGGAGTCTTCATTAATTATGTTTTGGTGGGGTCAGAAGAATTTTTTCGGTAACTCCGAAATTTCGAGTAACTCCCCCGTAAACCATGATGTATTTGAGTAACTCCTCTCGTTAACACAGATATTTTGACTGACCTCCCCACTTAGAAAAGTTAAATATCAATATAATGTATTTTTAAAATTTACTATATTAAAGATCTTTCAAATTCTAGTGTCCCCTGCTGATTATCATCGGTTATCTCATTATGATTGAAAAAGATGAAACCAACAAATTGAAATTCAAAGTCACAATAAAATATAGACATAAAAGCTCACCCCCAACCAGTATTTAACCATATAAAATTGTTTAATTTTGATTAGCACCATGACAGGGTTTTCACTAGGATATCTGACAGGGGAGAATTTGAAAGTACAGGGGAGAATGCATAAGAGGCTGAGAGTGCTAGAAGAGAAATCCCCTTTCCTATGTTGGAAATTTTGAGAAGCTGATATGTTCAATGGTACAGTCTGTTGCAATCTGAATAATATTTCAATTTAGGGGGAGAGCACGAGAAGAAGTGTTCCTCCTCCAGTTTTGACAATTTTGAGAATTGATGTGTACAACGATACAATCTGAGAGGTGTTTTAATTTATTTTTCTCTAGGTAAAATTGTTTGAAAATGGCATTGAACACTTATATTATGAATAGATTTTTGGTACGATCAGTGTTTGAGTTACAATATCCAACAATCAAACAATGGCGATATATTTTGTAAAAACAAATCTCAGTTTGTCAAAGATTGTAGATCAAAGATTGGCAGGAAAGGCAAGTCTGTGATATATTGTCTTTTGTAAAATCTAACAATACTGTAAACGATATTGGGCCAACAATCAGAATCGGTATTTTTTTATTCCATTCATTATTTGTTTGCAACTTTGAAGTTTTACGGCTTGAAAAATGACCTCTCTAGCCGTGCAATTTCTCTCTTTGCTAGAGTCTAATGAAAAAAAAGTCTGATAATATGGAAGGGTTTAATGTCAAAATGGCCGTTGATCTGAAGTCAATCAAAATATATGTTTCTACTATAATACCAAATAAATTAACAACAGTTCAGTTTATGTCTGAATTCATGTGCACTAATATGGCATCTGCCGACAGTATTCTTCCAATGACGAAGCTCTCCTTCCAATTCTTGTCTCAACTTTTAATAACGACTGTATGACATACTATCACTGGTGCCTTTGAGTACATATACACATTATCATTTTTTTCAACTTTTACTTGATTTCATGAAGTTAAATATCTATTGCTCTGTTAAATAAAATTATTTATTTTCTTTATATTTAAAAGTAATAAGAGTATGAAATATACTTTATCAAATAGCCATGGGTATGCATGGAATGCATTTTATGTAATACTATTTTATTCATACAGGGTATCATTTTTTTCTCTCTTCAATATTTTGATATCAAAAGATTGCAAAATTTTTTGTCAAAGAGGATGGAGAAAAGAACAATGAAAACAAAACAAAAAATTGATGTGCAGAGTAAATTTACATTTTGTTGAAAGACACAAAGCATCTCTATTGCTCATCAGAAATGTTAAAGATTGGTTTTTTAGTGAGGCGGTCCACAGTTTTTTTGTATGTACACGCAGAATTAGCTTTCTTTACACATGAAAAGTACCATATAGAACAGAGAGTAAATGTTTCGATGCTTGATCAGGCAAGTATACTATTTTTTTCTGTCGGGAAATACTGAAACATATTCAGTTTGTAATAGTCAATATACTGGGTATACAAATATAAAATTGAACCACTTTATTCAATTGTTTTCTCATTATTTTCTATTTTTTATCATTTTCTTACTTCACTAAATGCTTCACTTCATTTCAAAAAAAATGAAAATATACAGTAGTAGGAGAGATTTCATGACACTGACGTCATGGGAAAAATCCTCAATAGGGTGATTATTTTCGGGACATCGCCGCCGAGGATAACACCGGCAAGTACTGCAGATACCTCCAACATGTAGAACTCATCTACTGGCCACACCTACCTCAAAGTATAGCACTTTCCTCAAAACAGAGAGGTTCACATCTACGAAGGCGATGTATGCTAGCACGCCACCAGAGAAGCTACCCAGGGAGAGCCGTTAGCGGTCTGCTAGGTGGTCAAGATAGGCGACGTACGGTCGACCAGCATGTAATCTACACTGGCCGCGTCTAGAGGACAAAAGTAGCCAATGACAGGCTCCAGAATGTTTGTAGAGACCTAGGTGACACTACATTGCCGAGAAACCCTTCCGAGAGCACCATGCGGCCAGCATCGTGACCAAGGAGAAGAACAGCAGGAAGCAAAATTCAATTCAGCCTTATTCGAGACATCAAGTAGGCTTGTGTGGGCGGGCTCTGAGATATGTTAGACCACGACACTAGGGACGATGTCAGCATCGACATGAAAGAGTGCAACCCAGCCAACTTCCAGGCGAAGCCAAGCCCTATTTTGAGGTTTATTCGGACATTTAACCCACCGCATGACTCGTGTAGCCATCAAAGGCACTCTTCAAAAAAATGACACTTGCTTTGCTGTAGTCCAGGAGTTGGAGTACAAGAATGACGCTTACCTTTAATCCGCGCATGGTTTGAAAGGCATTTCGTCGAGAGCACAACTTCTTGCCTTTCTGCCATAATCTCGCCTTCTAACCATTTTGAGAGCCCATGAAGGCATCAACGCCTTTGAGGAAAGAGACCAAGGTCTGGCTCCCGGGAGACCACAAGCAGGAGTGTAGCATCACCCAGGTGCAGCCAACGGAGCTATTCATCGAAAAGGCTATTCCATGAGCAATTTTCGAGGGGAGGGAAATATTAATTTTGCGTGGGCAGGGGACACATTTTTAGGTTGCAGGGGAGAAAATTTTAGTTTTTTTGATATTTGATCACCGGTTAAATCCGCAGGGAAGCAAGTTGCACACTGGTTGGTTCACCGATATAAACCTTAAACATATAATTCTGCAAAACTTCAGACGACACATTTACGAGGCGCCAAATGTAAACTACATACATACATACATACATACATACATACATACATACATACATACATACATACATACATACATACATACATACATACATACATACATACATACTTACAAATTACAACATACATACAAATTACAACATACGTACATACATACATACATACATACATACATACATACATACATACATACATACATAAATACATACATCGACTATAGAGCCTGGACAAGGGTCGAAATTTATATCGAGCCTCGCCGCGGAAAAAAATATATACATAGGACCTCATTCTAACTTACTGATACAGCTGGACCTCGTTCTGACTTACTGATACAGCTGCAAAATTTTATATACGTAGAACCTCGTTCAGACTTATTGATAGGGCTGTAAAATTTTATATACATAGAACCTCGTTCTGTAGGGAAATCCTGTCATGACATGCGACATGCGACTTAAAATCTGCGACCTGCGTCCTGTATGTTTGTCAAACTACGACCTGCGTCCTGCGTAGGGTTAGTGTTAGGCTTAGGGTTAGGGTAAGGGGTAGGGTTAGGGAAGTTGGACCCCCAACCAGAAGACAAGTTTTGAGCCTTGCCTCTCTCCGAAGTCGCCGGCCAGGGCAATGTTGGGCCGCCGGGAGCCAACGCATCTCTGCGGCTGAGCGCCCACTGCAACCGTAACCCGAAGTCCGACGGACCCCCAACAAGAAGACAGGTTTTCAGGCTTGCCTCTCCCAAAGGCCGCCGGCCAGGGCAACGTGTAGCTAGGGTTAGGTTGCAGATCACAGTTTAAAGATACAGGACGGGGATGCAGGTTGCATGTCGCAGGTCGGGGATGCAGGTACCGGTCACGCGTGACTGGCACCTTTGTCTGGGGCCTGCGTCTGTGATCTGCGACCTAACCCTAGCTACAATTTGCCCTGGCCGGCGGCAGAGGCAAGACTCAAAACTTGTCTTCTGGTTTGGGTCACACTTCCCTAACCCTAGCTAACCCTAACCCTAACCCTAACCCCTAACCCTAACCCTAACACTAACCCTACGCAGGTCGCAGTTTGACAAACACGCAAGACACAGGTCACAGTTTTGAAGTCACAGGTCGCATGTCGCTTGTCGTGACTGGATTTCCATAGTTCTGACTTACTGATACAGCTGTAAAATTTTATATACATAGAACCTCGTTCTGACTTACTTATGCAGCTGCAAAACATTATATACATAGAATCTCGTTCTGACTTACTGATACAGCTGCAAAATTTTATATACATAGTTCCTAATGAATCTCATACACTCTATAGACTAGGTGTCGCTGATTACTGGTGAATTGGAATGTCTGATCATTTCTAATTCTCGTAAACACAACAAACCACCATGTTCTGTGTACCGCCATTCTCCTTGCGTCGAATGACCCGAGGAAAGCCCAAGACCAAGAATTGCTGTCTTGTTAGACAAATTTGCCTTCATTCATCATTGTGCATGGGTTTATTGCACCAAGATTTCAGTATTAAATTTTTGTCTTTATTCTCGTAACTGTGTAGACTGCGACAGTTTCGTTGCACAGCTGATGGACTGCAGCGGTCTCAGTGAACGATCGTTGTATGGATGACGCCGTTGTATGGTTGATGAGTAGCCCTGCGTACAGGTCTGTGTGTTCCCGGCGTTATACGGCCTCAACCACAGCTGTATAACGCCGGGAACACAATGACATGTATACAGGGTTAGGCTATCAGCAGCCCAGATCAGTGGTGATCTCACCTGGTAGCTATACCACGATCATTGTTGTGGCTAGCTTAGTAGATCAAAATAAACCGGAAAGTTCAAATGCACTTAAATAGCACAAGCGCCAGCACTATGCGTTACGTATTAGCTTTCGTCTTGCCAGGGTCTAGCCGCGTACGATACCGGGCAGAGTTCAATCACGCTTTCTGAGCACAAGCATCACTAGGTATTACACTCAATCATAGACGAGTCTGTATGTAAAAATTCCCCACCGAGTCTGTGCATAAAACTTCCCAGCTAGCTGTATGTAAAATTTTCCCATCGAGTCTGTGTATAAAACTTCCCATCTATAGCTGTGCCCTCAGAATGAGACTGTATGTAAAATGTTGCTGTGTGTAGTTGTATCACCAAAACGAGGCCCGATATATATAAACGTTTTGCAGCTGTATCGCTGTATCAGAACGAGGTTCTATATGTAAGAAACTTACTCAGTTCAGCTTCATCAGAATAAGGCTGAATAAGATTTTGCAGCGCTGTCAGATACATTTAACGTCAGCAGCTGCCTAGCAAACGAGGCTCAATGTAAAATCTTCGAGCTGTATCAAAGTCAGATGTATGTATGTATGTATGTATGTATGTATGTATGTATGTATGTATGTATGTATGTATGTATGTATGTATGTATGTATATATGTAGGTATGTATGTATGTATGTAGGTATGTATGTATGTAAGTATGTATGCATGCTTGCATGCATGCATGCATGC
>LD348629.1:49132-59319 GCA_001465055.1 Ptychodera flava | reverse complement strand
AAGAGTTTACATTAATCAATTGACGTACATAGGTGTTGAAAAACATCGGCCGAGCGGCACATCGGTGTGGCCGTGACTTTGATCATGTTGATCGAGCACCATGTCAACAGCCGTTTATCAAGTTATATGGGGGGATTACAGTGACGTCGATGCCGTGAAAATGCTGGTGGTCAAAGCTATCGGTCAAAATTACGACCCTCAAAAAAGGTTTATAAGGCGTCTATACCTGATGACGGTTAGTCTACATGAAATCTCCATGGCATGAAATCTCCATGTGCATATGTATTTTAATTATTTTTCTGTTCATGTTGTTGAGACAAACAGTGAAAGTATCAGAGCAGGAGAACGGTAGAGTTCGTGGGCTGCACACGTTACGTTTACGTGTGCATCATATTACGCTACGCTGACTTGACCTAGTTTCTCAATGTTGGGGTCCAGTGTGCCCTCTAAGGGCAGGTGGAAAAATTTTTTATTGAAGTCAAATTGAAGAAAAGTTGACATGCTGTGCGTCATTGCATGTATGAACAGGTTATAACTAAAAAGTCAGCAGCAAGAAATATAGCGCCCTCTATGGTCGTATATCTTTCTCGATTCCTGATACTCTCACGTGAGTTAGTGAGAAGACAGTGAAAACAAAGTGAAAACAACAATGGCTGCCTCCTTGCCCTGCCTATCGATCGATCGGCAAGATAAGTTTACTATCTGTACGTAGTATCAATGCAGAGACTTACCGAAATGACGTTTTCAGATGTTTTTTTGACCAAAACTACAGGAAAGCATGTTTTCTGTGTAAATTTTGAATCTGCTAAGCATTTCTAGTCATTGGCAGGCTTTTTACAGCTGCGTCAGTGACGCGTCAGATTACTTGTAATTTCAATTGCGTCAGGCAGGTTTGCCGTGCGTCATGACGCGTCAAATTGGCTTAGCGGGCACACTGTTGGGGTCACTGTCATTTTACAAGTTTTTTGGCTAATCATGCAATCGTTCTTTTGCATTCTTGTCATCTTTTTTTTATTTCGCGCAAAGTTTTTAAAAATATAAGTTTGGATTATCTTTTTGGTCGCGAAATGATGTCTACAGTGCCATGTGACGTAAACAGGTCAGGTGATTTCCAAGATGGCGGTCGATGTGTGGGCTTTGAGCGTTTCGCGATGTTTTCAAGTTCAGGTCTCTTTTCAGGTTCGCTAGGAGGCAAGTTACTAAAATGACGATACAGTTAAATGGTGTTCCAATAACAACTTGGAACTGAATGTCAAGAAAACAAAGGAAATAATAGTGGACTTTCGTAAAAATCCATCAGAAATTACGCCTCTTACTATAAATGGTACCGAAGTGGAAATAGTTCAATTTTTCAAATTTCTTGGTGTCTACTTATCTGCTGACTTGAAATGGGAAACCAATACTGATTTCATAGTTAAGAAAAGCCAGCAACGCTTATTCTTTCTGCGGAGGTTGAAGAGTTTTCGTGTTAGTCAGAACTTGTTGATTAGGTTCTATCGCGGAGTGATTGAGAGTGTCTTGACATTCGCAATCACTGTCTGGTATGGCAATATCACAATGAATGAACGGAAACGACTCAACCGGATCGTCAGTACCGCCAGTAAAATTATTGGTTGTAATCTTCCATCGCTAGACAGTCTTTACGAGGACCGTGTTCTCAAAAAGTCTGTCTCCATTGTCAATGATCAGTACCACCCTGCACACAATTTGTTTCAACTTATGCGTTCTGGTGAACGTTACCGTTCAATCAAGTCAAGTTCTAATCGGTCCCAAAACAGTTTTTACCCTACAGCAATTCGCATGTTAAATGAATGTAAATCGAGTACTGTGAGAGCTCACACATCTCGTCTCTCATAGTTCCTACACTTGTACATCTGAAGTCGGCGCTTTTATTCTAACATGTTTATTTTTAATTCTGTTTCTTTTATTTTGTGTATTGCTCTTTTATTCCCTGTTTTTTATCTCACACTGTCTGTCCTTTTGTTTTCGCAAAACCAAGATGTATTTCATTGTATGTGCAATAGCGTATATATATGACAATAAATTATTATTATTATTATTAAAGACTGGGGTTTCATAAATTTTGGTGACGATCATTCGTGCAAATATGTCTGAATTTTCTGTTATGGTAAACCGTAACAGTCCCTCTATTCATTGGGACCGTGACCGTAATGTCTTTAGCCTATGTGCTCAAAAACTCGCTGGGGTACACAGCCCTGATTGTGTGGCTTTGTTGCTCTGTATAATTTCGTAAACAAGTGACGCAATGTTTCATCGCAAATGTTTCTCCATGCAATGAGAGTACGAGTTGAATTTTTACAACTGAAGTTGGACTGCTGAAGAAAGCAAAATGTGACCGTTCAGTTTTCATGTATGAATTTATTGCAGTTCATGGTGCCACCTGTAAACTTAATTGTTTATTCCCCTGATATGTATGTTCATGCAGCAGTGTATAAGTAAATAAAAGGCATATAAAATGACTACAATTTGCAGTGACTGTTTTATGTCTGTGTATGTATTTAAATATATGTTAATGTATGCAAATTAATTATGTAAATTTAATGCATATTTCCGACATGCTTGCCCTTGATCCTAGGGAGAACACTGCACTACCAAGAGCTAAGATGGTACAAAACTGCACCTTACTATCAACTGCACAACTAACCTGTTAGGAAACTGTAACACTAACAAGCTACATGTAACTGTGCACTGAACTGGCCAAACTACGTACACGCTTTCTTTCAATGGCGAAGCTAGGTCGTTGACACTACCTCAAAGCCGACTGCACTGTGTGACTCTCCCAAGTCGTTCAAAGTACGTTGCCAAGTGACACAACCCAGGGGGAACAGGACAGGTTTGAGGGTGCTGCCGCACCCATAGCACTAACCCCTGGGTCTTCTTGTAACCCATGAGCGAGGTGATGTTTCCACGGCGTGGACGTGCGTGACGGTGAACGAGCTTTACTGCCGCAAAAGTAAGCAAGAAACGGGGATAAAAGTACACGTCCCCCGGGGCAAACAACGCCCAAGACCTCGTTATTTTCTCCACACAACCCCATGAGCGGTTGCCCCTCTATACGGGTATGCAAAAATTTTTGAAGTCATGAAGATGTGGGCGGTCTTGTTACCCTACATACTGTCAGTTAACTCGTTCCTGTAATATGATTGGTTCCAACAAAATTTTGTTGGAGAACAGGATTTCAACAGTGTGCCTTCAGTTGTAGTAAAGGGTCATAGGTCGCAGTGCGCCGGAGCGCCTGCACAAGACTGAATCTTTAAGTCTACCAGTACTTGTCCAGACAAATCATTGACTTCAAATAACGTCCAACCAGTTAAAATGGAAGGATTCACAAAGCAAGATACTTGAACAACCATCAATCAAAATACACATGCATAACATGTACAGGACTAATGCAATGCTATTGCTCAGGTGATACCGCGTATGGCAGCTTTCGCTACTGCGTACAATATATTGTGACGAATTGAACTTATTTTGTAATTTTTATACCGGTATGGTAGAACATTGTTTTCTTCATTAAAGTGGAAGAAGAGCAGTTGATTTAGCTAAAATGTGGTGAACATTGGTGAAAAAAGTCCCGCTTTCAATAGCCAATTTTGCCCCTGTCAGTACACACTCCGTAAATTTTACAAGGTACATCGAATCTATAACACCAGATATATATATTATACTAATGTATATCTCAAACAACGGGCGAGTTGGTCTCGGGTAAGTTGGAATCAGGCGAGTTGGTTCTGAGCAGGTTGGAAAAGGTGCGAGTTGACTGTAATCCTGTTCCACATGCATGTCAATCCCAGGTACCAGTCAACTCGCACCTTTTCCAACCTGCCCAGAACAAACTCACCCGATTCCAACTCGCCCGAAATCAATTTTTAATTTTTCACGAGTACCTTGTCCTGACAAATCATCGACTTTAAATAACGTCTGACCAGTCAAAAGGAAGGACTCACGACACAAGATACTTGAAATCGACAACAACAATCGACCAAAATACACATGCAGGACCGTGGCTAACGGCACAATGCTATTGCTCAAGCAACCATCAACCAAAATACATGTGCATAACATGTACAGGACTAATGCAATGCTATTGCTCAGGTGATACCGCGTATGGCGGCTTTCAATATGTTGAATTTGTGACGTATTGAAACTTATTTTGTAATTTTCACATGGTAGAACATTGTTTTCTTCATTAAAGTGGAAGAAGAGCAGTTGATTTAGCTGAAATGTGGTGAACATTGGTGAAAAAAGTCCCGCCTATCAATTGCCAATTTCAGGCCCCCAAATTTTGACAATCTCCTGTCAGTGGACACTCCGTAAATTTAACAACACAAGGTGCGTAGAATCTATAACACCAGATATATTATTATACTACATGTTACAGTGTACATCTCAAACAACGTGAATTGGTATTGGGCGAGATGGTATTGGGCGTGTTGGTTTCGGGCGAGTTGGTTTCCGACGAGGTCGTATCAGGCGAGTTGGAATCAGGTGAGTTGGTTCTCAGCGGATTGGAAAAGCTGCGAGTTGACTGTAATTCTCAATCCCTCAGCCAATAATAATAATAGGTGTCATGACAAATATCCTTTTGGTTTGAAGTACAAAATAGAGCATAATATCAACGGTATCGACTCAGTTGATTGACTTAGGAAGATTACCGAGTTTCTTGAGCCAGGGCATTGAACGACAAGAGCATCCTCCTGACTAGCACAACAGTTTATAAACTGCTGCAAGAGACAATGAGGCTGGATGCTCTGACGGGAATTGGTCAATTGGACCCCATGCCGATTGGACCCAAGTCAATACGACCCAATGATAGAGATAGAGATTATTTAATCATTTCACATTTTGTTGGTCATCTAACGTATCACTGACCGGCATTAAAAACACTGTGACTTGTATTGCTCAAGTCTCTGGTCTTTATATAATTGTGCAACGAAATTCACTTCGACAGCGCTGGTACTCGGAGACGGCAACACGGCCAGCAGTGCTAAACAGTGAAGTACAGCATGGAGATAGTAGAGAAGTACAGTATGTACGGTACATTTGCTGGGCTAGCTTTGGCGAGCTTTTGGAGCCAAGGCCGATACACGGTGGTCGTCTTAGACTTCGTCAATTGCCAGTGAACTCCAAACTTTAAACTACGTAAATCAAAGCGATGCTCGAAGAGATTGTATGAGTTCATGATTTGGTAGAACCTTGCGATCAATCACGGGGTCCAATTGACTCAATCGGCATAGGGTCAAATTGATGCTGACCAGTGCTTAGCCCTGCGTACAGGTCTGTGTGTTCCCGGCGTTGTACGGCCTTCCGTATAACGCCGGGAACACACAGACCTGTACGCAGGGCTAACAAGTGCTGAGCTACGGAGGGACTTAGCTCGCATGGCAGGGCTGTGTACGGCCTCCCACCACATGTGGTGGGAGGCCGTGTAACGCCGGTAACACACAGCCCTGCCATGCAGCGCAGAGCTACGGAGGGACTGTGTGGCTGAGATTGACATTTTCGGGGTCTGTCATCAAACAGTACAAGTCTCTATCTCTGTATCTAAAATGACTAACTGCGATCAGAAACATACCTTTACACGCACTTATCAGGAAATAACCATTTGAGGTAATCTTACTGAAGGAAAGATCGACGACAGGTCGTGTGTGTCCGCTGCACGTCAGAGGAGTCTGTTTGATTGCAGCCATTTTGGATGGTATGGACAGCGCCCTCATTCGAAAGCTGCCTTCCTGTCCTGATTTTCCTGAGGCTGGCCGGAGACACGAAACACGAAAAGCATTGCAAACATCATGAGATTAACCGACAGATATTATTTAGTATGCTAAAAAGACAATTTACTCAGTGCATATGCATATTACGTAAAAGGGCGACATTAAAGTTAAAAAAAAGGATGGAAATAACTTTAAATCTTGTTTTAACCAGATTGGAGCAGGTTTCTCAAAACAAATGACTGCAGTGTGAGATAGCAAATATTTATGCAAAAACTATGCATAAAGGGATGTAACTTTTTTTTTGGCTTTACCTGCATGCTTACTAAACTCTCTCTGTCACATGATATTACAGGCGGCTTAGTCTCCTTGTCTATTTGTTTATGCGAGTTTGTTTATTACTTTAATATGTAATTATTTTCATATACAACAAAGAACAAATAAAGAGTTGTATATGTATTAATATTGTCAATAAAGAGTGGTGTTTATCTGTTTTTGTTTGTATGTTTACAAGTATAGTCAATTAATAAATTAAAAACTTTCTGATACAATCCAACATACATAAAATAAAGCATACCCCACCTTTGCCATGAGGAGTAAGCACTTGTGTCAACCAGGCATGTACTGAGACTTTCCAAATATTCACCCTTTCTAATAAAGTATGAGTATCAAGGCTATCTGTTCACCTTCAAAGCAAACTATTTGCCATGAAAACACACTCTGGAAAAGACATTGTCTTACCACACAGTCACACATACAGTATCATAACAATTGTCAATCATTGTCTCATGCTGTCCTTACATGAAGCAGGTCAGACACTGGCAGACCCAGAGGATTTCAGAGTTACTACCGAGTATAACTGGTCTGATCATATCAAAATTTTAAAACTTTATATACGAACAATAGTTTGAGGGAGGGTCACCATATTCTTCTAGAGGAAGTCAAGGCTTATAACAAGACTGCATGATATCTGGACATTCTGGTAAGGACCTTCACAGCAATTGTATGTAGATTGAATCAATTTGCTATCACCAGCGTGGAGCAGTGTGCAGCAAATCTACAACATTTAAAGTCCTAGGAATTTGACTATATGATCTTGTGATATTTACTGGGTCTTATATTTTGCAGTGTCATATTTCCCATGAATGAATGACTTTAAATCTGTTGACAGATACTCACATATATTATCAATTTGGAGCATTCAAAATTCACATCATGGTTTTTGACCAGGTTATAAGCCCATAGTAACCCTGAGGTAGTTACATACACAATAGAAGGCCTATAAAATGAAATCTATGGTTGTTTGCTGAACAGTCTATGATTTTGCAGCTTCCATGCAGCTTTTCACACATCATTTTATGTGGATTTCTTTGATAGTTGAATCTGGTGAATTTTTCAGGTTTGCAATTTATTGCAAGAGGTTGTTGTAGCAGAGGTTTACACCCACTGTTCATTTCATTAGTGTTCTTATCTCCTACTGGTAGGTTCTTATTTTATAGCACTGTTGTACTAGCTACTGTTGATCTTCATTGATATACAATGAAAGAAAATAAAGAATGGGAGTACATAGAAATCTTAAAGGCTGTTGTTTTGATATGAAAGTGTTTGTTTTGAATGAGTGCTGTCTTTCAAACACAAATTGCACACAGTCATGTTGATTACCGTCATTCTACAAGATAACGTTGGATTACAAGTTGACATTCCTTTACACAGCAATTCAAGGCTGCTTCTATAGCTTTTAATAAATGCTACTAAAATATGAACAAAATGTCTGGGTCAATCAAATTTTACATCGCAAAAATAAAACACTCATCAGCTGTACAAAGGCAACATTGGAAAACAAGCAAAACATTTTATGTTGTGGTAAAAATTTCTCCCTGTCTAAACTGAATATGAGTAGTACATAACCTGGTACTTTTGAACACACTTTTTTGGCTTACTGAGCCGTACATGCAAAGTGCACTTGTTGCTTTAATCTAGTTATGCCAAAAATCATCAGTGGTAGATAAAAATGTCAAAGACAGTAAAAGATACATATCGGCACAGATTTAACAAGTCCGACTCCATTTCAACTGAACAATAGCGCATGTCAAACATGAGAACAATCAAATGAGTGGTTTAAAGAAAGGTTAAGTTGAAAATATAATTTCTTTACTAAAATCCTTACAAAGATACTCTAAAATAACACAATGAAAATAATGAAAAGTACCGCCAATGGCACTTGGACATAATGACCGCCTAGTATTATCGGCATATATCAACAAGCCCACTCACTGTGAATTAGACAGACCACGAAGTCAATGTGCAACATATCTGAAAGACTATTTTTCACATCGCGATTTTAAGCCCATTTTTGTGAGAAAAGGGTCATGTATATGGCGAAAAAAGCAGAAGACATATTTGTAAATGGTTTGTTGAGTGACAATCATGTATGCATCTCTTGAAAAATTTTGGGGTTATATTAGGTATAACAGTATGAGGTTAGAATACGTGTTGCAAAGCTAAGTTGACAGTAATTAAGATAACAAAATTATACACTAAGCTAAGGAAATCAGAATGAAATAAATGTTGAAAGTAGTAATTGAAGCTAAGACAGGAATAAACTGAATTACTGCTAAAAGTTTGGTAGAAGGCCACCACAGGAATTTGTCCATACCATGGTGGAAACATAAAGCCAATCTTCCCTGCTACCCTTATTACAAAGAGGTCTTTGTCTGAACAAAGATAAATCAAATTTGCTGTAGTAGTTCTAGACATATCACCCTAATTTCAAACATTCATTAAATATGCAATAATTGACATGATCCTGCTAAATGTCTTTGTAGGCTGATTGTTTTTAATGACTCTGTGCAATATTTGGATATCTTTCTTGATGCGCATGCTTTCGCCAAGATGATCAAGTGGGGCAGCAAAGTCATGGTCATTTTTTTGTCTAATACCTTGTGTAATTTCATGAACTTCACTGGATTTCAGATCATTTGAAAACAATCCATCCATGACAGGTTTTAATTGTAATATATCTTCATTTAAAGGACATGTGAAAGTTTTCAAATAATTATTTGTTCCCTGTAATTTCCTGTGAGAACACAAGGACAGATACTTGTGCTAGCTTGACGACTAAACTAAAACTTGTAACTTCATTGTCTAACAGTAAAGACTGTAACATGTGACGTCATGAATACTTAATCTCTGGAATGTGAATGTCAAAGTCTGTATATTGTCTAAAAACAGTCTAAAATGGTGTACCTTCAAAATACATACATGTATATGGAAGGCCCCTAAAATCAATTAGTTAAAAAAGGGTCAACAATTTCCCATATCTATGTAACTCCTGATCTGTTTGGCTGCATTTTAACAAATCATAACCATGAACATAGTCTTAACATCTGTACCAAATATCAATGCTGTCTGTTCAGCAGTTTGTGAGTTTTTGTCGTTTACGGAAAATTTTCACTGTCTGATATAAACTCAATCCCATCACAATAGCATAATGACCTACGGTCAAGTTTAAGAAAAGTTGTTGGACAGGTTTTGAGATGTCTCAATCTATAGCTGACAGCACATGGCATACAAAAAGCCATGGATTTGTCCAGCTGACTCAGCCATGGATTAGTCTAGCTGACTCAGCCATGGATTAGTCTAGCTGACTCAAGGTCACTTTTCAAAAAAACACATTCGGTCATTATGGCCTTGGAGTTTGAGGTTGACCAAAAAAGTTTAATCTCTTACCAGATGTTTCTTGACACCTATCAATACTACAGTGAAGGCCAGAAAACACAGGTCAACACTTTCATACATCTCTGTCCCATACATCACTTTATAAAATGAACTTTACTTTCTACTTTAATGAATTGTGCTTCTGGCTTTGAACAAAATGTACTGAGTCTGTATTAAATTCAACAAAATTTTGTTTAAAAAAATAAAAATTGAGTAATCAACTGGATACAGTGGTATGACTGACATCAAGTAAACTGTGTTTACATATTATTGATACAACAAATTTTTATTCATCTATTTTGTACTGTGCTTTCCCGAAGACTTCCCATCTGCAGCCACTTTATTTTTCTGTGAAGAAAAATATTCTTAAAGTTAGATGAAAAAAATCCAGTGTATTTGATATGAAACAAGTAATCCTTCATGACATTGTCCCTATGCAGTAACATTATGATGGTATTTTGTCAAGTTGGAAAAGGCATTGGTTGGTTGTTTTGAAAAATGTTTTTTAACAGAAATTATCATTTCGGCTGGGAAAAATATAGGGCTAATTTTTTCCACAATATGCGTAATATCTAGGTATATGTCACATGATGTATTCAAATTTCCATGGTGGTTTGCTGAGTGAATTATCCATGTGAAAGAATTTGTGAAAGAAATTGGCCAAGGTATGTCTGAGATACTTTCATGAACGGACAGACGGGCAGACAGAACTTAATCTACAAGTTTCCCTCCCCAGAC
>LD348629.1:21053-36151 GCA_001465055.1 Ptychodera flava | reverse complement strand
TTCTAATTCCATCAAACTCCTTAACGCAAAATAGTGGGGGTATCCCGCACGGCGTGGTTAGTGGAAGACTCCTGTCTGGCTAACGAGCCGTGCGAGCGGACGATGTGGTATTGGTAACATTTTATGTTGTTATCTATGGTATTGGTAACATTTTATGTTGTTATCTGTGGTATTGGTAACATTTTATGTCGTTATCTATGGTGTTGTAACATTTTTGCTATGTCAAACATCATGTCTGAATCAAATATCAGTAGAACCAACTAGGATAACAGAAACATAAGTAACATTTATCATCCTGCCATTGTCAAAAAAACACTGTAGTTTCCATCAAACATTGAAGATATAAAACATAAAAAGTCCCGGAATTACCAACAATTTTCAAAACTTAACCCTTTTCCTGCCAAGTCCGAATTTCACCACCAGGTCAAGATGGTTAAAGTTAATGAAATACAACATAAAGCTGTTGAAAACATAAATACTGTAAACTAGATTTTTTGGGACTAAAGATGCTAGAACAGACCAAGCCAAGTGGGTGAAAATACGTCATGTTTTGGCTTAATACTGCTTTTTACTGACTAAGCGCTGATGGGGAAGTCATGCTGTCTGACAGGAAAAGGGTTAATGTACATTTTTATTGTCAATAAAACATATCTGTCCCTTCATTTGTAGTGTCCTCCACAGCTTGTAAAACAGAGGAGTGATCAACATTATATAATTTACTTAGTCTTTTGTTGTGAACATGTATTTTTGGTATGATTATTAGAATAACATATCAAATATATTGCTAAAATAACAGAAGGGGGAGCTACCCCATCCCATCATTTGTGGAGAGCCCTGATTTGAATTAGTACATGATAACATAGAATAATTTTCAGATCTCTTACTTGAGCTCTTAATGGACTTCTTTCTCTTACATCGGAGAGTCCATCATCATAAATGACTCCTTCATCTGTCATGATACCCCTGTCATCGTAATAGTCTGTATTTTTATAATCTTCCCTATCATCATAAGCAGGTATATCTTGATCCATACCTCTCTGCATACCATACATGTCATCAGGCCTGTCATAGAAATCATCTGTTGTATGTCTATCAATGGGTAATTGGTCTTCATAATTTGCAATGGGTGACCTTTCATAGTACAGATCATTTTCATGAGTACCATTTGGTCCTGGAAATACATCATCTTGAAGTACAGGTCTCTCTAGATTAATGGGATTGTCATACATATAATCAGACTGTATTCCCGGCATGGATTGTTGATTGTCTCTGTAACTCATCTCAGGATGAAGATCCATACCAGTACTACTCAAAGTTGATTCTACCCGCTGCCTGATCTCTTCAAGACGTCTATCTTGATTTTCTACATCTCTCATCATCTGTCCCATTTGAACTTCATTCTGTGAAGCAAATAGTCTGTTACGATCTGTGTAGCCCGGGTCATACAGTTGTGATCTTGTTGAACGTTGATTCATGATTCCACAAATGTGCTTTCACTTATATTCTTAAGACATTTAAATTTGAGTCAGTATTCTTCAGCTGCCTAAATTGGATACAAACATTAAAACAGTGTGTTACAAAGAGAACATGTACATGATAACTAAAATGGTTTCAAATGTACAAGATTTTCTCTTCTGTAAATACTTTAGTAGACACAGTCGTGTGCAGGCACTCCGTACCTCCACCCCCGAAAACACGACTGCGAGCAGTCTGTACATGAGTGAGCGGTTCGTGAGTTTTTGAGTTGACAGACATACTATACGTACACACATACATACATGCATACATACATACATACAGACGCCATCAACTTCAGCTTATATGATAACCTCACATTGGTGTACCAAATGTGAGCTAAAAAGCCATGCCGAACATGTTAAAACCCTGCCTATACGCAAACTTCCCCAGTGATCTAATTTAAATATTCATCACTCAACTTTATTTGCATGCATAATACTCTAGTAGCCATGACAATATCTGTCAATCAACAGCATAGCTGAGACAGTCAGTTTGGGATCTCCATCCAGTTTGGGATTGTATAATTGAATAAAATTCTCTAAAGTGTCTCTTTTCTCACGTTTCAATACAATGCCGCACTCATCAGAGCACTTTTCCACGGCTTCAGCAAATCAATAATGACGACAGTTGTTCCATGTTGTAGAAACTGGCTTTAACTCAAGGTGTTTGTTGAAGTTCGCTTGTAAATAAGCGAATTTCATGTCAGCTAGTACAAACAGCAGACAGTAACATGTCTGAATAATGCAATGTGATTGGCTCCAACATAAAATTGTTGGAGCCGGCTAAATGTACAGACTGCTCACAGTCGTGTTTTCGGGGGTGGAGGTATGGAGCACAGTGTTTCAGCTAGAGAGGGGAATGGGGGGATTCCCCCTCTGTTGACATGTTGGCACCCCCTAGTAATTTGTCAAGGGGGGACCAGCCCCCATGAAATGTTGCCAGTCACACCTTCGAGATACAAGTAGAACACATGAACTGGTGAAATACCCCCTAAATTTTCTGGTAAAGGGGTAAAATCCCCTTTGCTGATGCCATCCTGATGAAACACTGGGAGCACCTTCACACAACTGTGCTTTACAGTCTAATGCTTTAGGGGCCGTGGATAATTAAAACACGCGCACAGTAAACGCAACTTCTGTGCTCAGGGGGGAGGGGGTTTCGCTGTATTTCGACCACCGTGCGCAAAATCACACTACAAGTTTTTCTATCGCAACATCTCTCTACAAGTTTTTTCTGTATCGAAAAATATCGCTATATTGTTTGGCGTGTACCAGGCAAGTACAGCACCGGCGCTACACAGCATTCTTCTGACATACTTGTGATGATCAGTGCATGAGTAACGTAACTTTACAATCATTTTGGATACACAGTTTCATTTTTTGCTCACGTGTTGACACACATGAGCATATGTCGCAGCGATGTCTGTCTGTCTGTGTGTCTGTCTGTCTGTCTGTCTGTCTGTGTACTCAATATCTCAAAAACGGCTGATTAGATCAGAATCAAATCTGGTACATAGATTCAGTTTGTAAATTGCAAAAACTGATTAGTTTTTGGTGGGTGTGGCTTGCTTACTTTTAGCTCATTTGCATAATTAATGATTTTAGAAAAACTGATATATATTGAAAATGACTGCACACAATTTGATGAGATTCGCCACAAATGTTGATCACACCAAGATATATCAGCTTTGAAAGATATTAAGGGGTGACGTAAAAGATAATTACTAATTTGCATGTTAAATGAAATTTCCTAATTAGGAGTATCTATCTGAATTTACTCGATCAAAATTGACGAAACTTGGTACACATATTGAAGATACTATGATTTATAATTATTGAAAGTCATTAAGCATTTTTACTTCATCCAAATCCTAATTTGCATATTTAATGACCTTTTAAAATTAAGGATATATATTTGAAGTTACATGACTAAAATTTATGAAACTTGCTATGTATATTAAAGATACTATGATAGAACATTATTAAATGTCATTAAGCATTTTCAAATCAGCCAATTCCTAATTTGCATATTTTATGAACTTTCCTAATTTGGGATATCTATCTGAATTGACGAGACCAAAGTTGATGAAACTAGCTATGTACATTAAAGATACTATGATGGAACATTATTGAAAGTCATTAAACATTTGAACTTTAGCCAATTCCTTATTTGCATATTTAATGAACTTTCATAATCAGGGATATTTATCTGTATTGACTAGACCAAAGTTGACGAAACTTGCTATGTACATTAAAGATACTATGATACAACATTATTGAAAGTCATTAAGCATTTTTACTTCATCCAGCTCCTAATTTGCATATTTAATGAACTTTTGAAATTAGGGATATATATTTGAATTTACATGACCAAAATTGATGAAACTTGCTATGTACATTAAAGATACTATGATACAACATTATTGAAAGTCATTAAGCATTTTTACTTCATCCAGCTCCTAATTTGCATATTTAATGAACTTTTGAAATTAGGGATTTAATTGAATTTACATGACCAAAATTGATGAAACTTGCTATGTACATTAAAGATACTATGATACGACGTTATTGAAAGTCATTAGGCATTTTTACTTCATGCAGCTCCTAATTTGCATATTTAATGAATTTTTGAAATTAGGGATATCTATTTGAACTTACATGACCAAAATTGATGAAACTTGCTATTATGTAGGCTAACATTGAAAGGCATTAAGCATTTTTGCTTCAGCCAATTCCTAATTTGTGTATTTAATGAACTTTTCTAATTAGGGATATATACTTGGATTTATTTGATTAAAGTTGGCATAACATGCTATGTACATTGATGATTATACCAGATTAAACCAATATCGGAAGTCATTTCGCACTTAAGTTTTCATGTCAGCTAATTTATAGTTTGCATATCTAATGAGCTTTCAAAGTTTGGAATATTGAGTTTGAAGGACTTGACAAGAGGCAATTACACTTGCTATATAAAGAGGTGATACAGTGACAGCAGTCAAAGAAATTAATTATTTCTATTTCAGCTAATTGCGTATTTGAATACTTAATAACCTATAGAGTTAATCCGTGGTGAATATTGTTCACTATGTTGATCATAACACTTTAAATGGCAAAGGTTCAAATTTACACATAACTGCAATATATAATGAAACATGTGAGCATTTACAGTTCATATCTGGTTAATCTCTATTTTTCAAAAGCTCCAACGACGGGAGGGGGAACACCCCCCTCCTTACCTCCCCCGCGACCGCTTCGCACCACATCTTTGACCTCTTGTAAAAAAATCTTGGGGAGAACACTGGCCATGTCCTGGCTCCTAAAATGTCAAAATTCAACCAATCTGCAATAAACTTGTCCAGGCATCTCTGAGTAATGGCTCTTGACATAACGCCAGATGTGAACCAAAAATGCCCCGTGTTCAGTATAGGAGAGACTTCATATAATGAGCTATTGATACTGCTGAATGTCTTTCTTGACTGGTAAATCTTTGTGTGATCAACATCTGCAACAAGTGTCCTCAGATTTAGTGTAGTCATTCAGGATATAGATCTCTCATTACAAAAATTGTTTCCCTGTTTAGCCAATCTGGGCTGCCACCCTAATCACAAAAGGTCATTAATTGAGTCAATTATCATATCACACTAATTAGAAAAGTTCATTAAATATGCAAATTAGCAATTAATTAAGAACATATTGCTTAATAGTTTTCTTTACTATTATAACTGATCAACTATTATTACAGCTCATCTGATAAATGTCTTCTGTACACACCTAGATGGAATCTGACTACCAATGGTCACCGGTCCTCTGCAGTAGCTCCTGTCTTTCGGAACTCTTTACCGATGGACATAATAGCTCTCCTAATCAACATTTTCAAAACAGGCTTAAAAACTTTCAGTTTTTACATCTTCCAGTGAGCATTTTCATTGTAACTCTAAGCATCAATGAGAATTGTTTAACTTTGGATATTTAGCGCTGGACAATGTTGTGTGCTAAACATCTACAGTGTATACCAAGTTTTATCTAATTTCCCGCAGTACATTTCCCTAATTACAGAAATATATCACTGATCATATGCAAATTAACGATAGCAACTAAATGACACGATCCTGCTAAATGTTTTTGCACAGAGTTACACCTTTGGTATATACAGGGTATATCAAGTTTCATCAAATCTACTAGGCTTTATGACAAGAGAGATGATTTCAACTTTAGTTTCATCAATTTTCCGCACCTTATCAGTAATATTCCACTCTCACCAGCTTATGGGGTATACATTTCCCATATTATTTGATATGCAAGAGCATGCAGTTCATATGGTGATTTTGTGGAGATATTCAGCAATCTCTCTTAGTAAAACTGTTAAACCAGGGTTACACCAGAGAAACACTTGTCTCTACATTCAAATGCTTTTTTAACAGGTATCACAAGTTGGTGGATAAATACAGTATCTCTCTTTGACAAATGATTGCTGATGGCATCGGTGACATTTGACCTTAGTTAGTGACCACTACCTATTTGACTTAAGTACAGATTGATATATGGCGGGTGCCACATGTGGGGTAGGATGTGCTTACTATTTTCAAAACACCTGACATCACTTCTTGGCCTTTTGGCCAAAGGTCCATATATTTTCCTTTCGTGAATTTGATTTTGTTGTGTGTACCGGTGCTTTACTGTTTGTCAATCTGCTTTTGAAAACCACAATACCACTGAACTTGCCCCTCCCTAAAAACAGAACTGTCCCTTACTTTTGCTTGAACTAATCTAAATATCTGATTATTACTGAAGATTTCTACCAGGGAAAACATAGACAAGTGTTTTCCACTTCTTCAAACTAACCGATGAAATTTCAAAAACATGCCTGTTTTTATGAAAAAAAATTGGCAGATATCAATCAGAAAATTTAATACTTTTATTAAATCACCGCGTCCGCCGGATTTTCCTATGAGAGTCAGCAGGGCTGTGGTTGGGAAGGCGTATAAAGCTGGGAACACACAAGTGCGGTATACTCAGTGTGACACTTTTCGGGGCAGATTGTCCATGTAGCCGACATGAACACGAAGTGTCTGTTACCGGCTACCAAAAACTATGAAAAATAGTAAAGAATGAGCTACAAAATCACTATGAGTTTTAAGTTGCAGGTAGGATAAGTCTGTGCCTTTGTATAAAATACTATGAAAATAGTAGAAAGTGAGCAACCAGCTGAAAGTTAGTCGAGGAGACCTTAACCGCATATCATTTGCATCTCATTGTCGGCTACATGGACTGTGTGCCGTTTTCGGACAACCTCAGTTTTCGGACATTTAATGACATGCTGTTCGTTGTACTCACTTCACTCTGTATTTATAGCATTTTACAAGTCATATGACAGCATTTTTTTTCGGTAGAAGCTATTTTGGGCACTAGAAATTTGGTGAATTTAGCCACACTGTACGATACAAGGTGTTGAATGCAACACACAGAGACAGCCCATATTGTCCAATATGTAAGCGCCCATACACGTCGAAATATTGCCTCGTCCATGGATTAAACGTAACTAATTTATAACGAAATAGTTTCTAAACACATCGAAATTGAAATTAAGTGTGTGAAGTTTCAAAATACCAATATTTAACCCCTATATATAATCATATTCCAAATACAATGTTCGATTACTGAGATAGCAGTCCGATTGTAACGCCCTCAACATGGGGTCAAAAATTTGGCAACTTTGACTCCCTAAATACCACTTCTGTCGTGTTAACAGTTTGAGGATAAACACAATAAAATTTCGAAGGGTATGGAAATAAGATGTCTTACTGCTCGTCATTTATGAAACATCTTTGAGCGACATTCACTACCCTGTCCGAAAACTGTCACAATGAGTGTACGCAGGACTAATGGTGCCTATGGAGCACACAAATAGGGTGACCGGACGAGAGGCCCTCCTATTCCTTAACAATCGGGGCTGACACGAAAACTCAGAGAGTGGATGATCGAAATCGAATACTTAAAGTGGGGCTCAGTTAGTGATAAGTTGTACAAATTCACCTTAATTATGCAACAGTTGTGCACATTTATCTCTTTAAACAAGGTAATGGCGACAAAATCTTGAAGTTTACGAATGCACTTTGTCAACAAACGTCAGAGGGGACGCCATCTTGGAAGTCGTCTACTCGCATGGCATAGGAATGGCTGCTATGAGATATCGCGTGAACGGAAATAGTTGCATTTCACAGTGAATGTAGGAAGTCAAGATGAGTGAAAAAATTTCCCCAAAACGTCTTTTTTCTTCCGAGAAACTGCTGAAGAAATTTTTACTTTGAAATGTTAATGACTTCCAAGAAGGGAAGGAATGGCAATGCGGGCAAATTGTACCTTAGATATACTTGTTCTGTGCTCTAAAGGGACCTTAGATATGGCATGTCCCAAAACCCGGACCGAGACGAGTCGAGACGAGACCAAAAGACCTCCTATCTTACTGATAGAAAAGTTACGTTTTTTTGCACATAGGCAGCATATGTATCAATGCCACGGAAAAAAAGGACGTTGTTTCACTTCTGTCTTAGTTAGTCAAAGAAGTGATATCCCACTCCTACCATCGACTTATGCTTGTTCATTTTCTTACATTCTAGTCAGTGGTTACAATTAGCTCTCCGAATCTGAATCTTAATCTGAGGCTGCCTTAGATTCCACACACATAACATACCGTACTCGTCCGAGTATAAGCCCCTGCTCGTGTATAAGCCCCCACCCCCCACCCCCCTACTGATTTCAGAGGATTTTGGAAAATGCAGTACATCCATGTATAAGCTCCTACCCTAGTGTAACTCAAATACAGAAAGAGTATATTTGGTCATTTAACTTGGTAAAATTACTTTTAGATAATAAAGAAACTATTAAAAGATTTTAAAACAATGGGAAACTGGAGTTCCCTTGACAGCATCGTAAGGAAAATGACACGTTTTCCCAGTACTATCTTGATTCTTTGACACTGCTCACCCCGTCGCCTAAATAGAATAGTCTCACTCACTTCCGCCATTGTTTATTTTCATTCACGGCCATGATGTTTTCATGCTTGAAAACATGCAGTTTCTTTTGTTTGAAACAATTATCCTTTCAATTCTGAAGACTTTTCCTGGTGACTATTACAATTTTTTACTGTTATGTTGTTGTTTTCACAAGATGTAGACAGTAAGATACTGGAATATTGAGTTGCCTTTCCGTGTAGGCAATGCATGCCTGTTCACATTACTGTTACGTGTAATCAGCAGCATACATGACGTCTTTGTTTCAAGTTTGGGGTTTTTTTCGACGCTGAAATTTCACCAAAATGTCACGTATTCAGAGATTGTACAATCAATTTCTTTGAATGTGTTAGTCGATTTTGAAAGCGGTAGAAAGATCGAGTGGTGTTGAAAAAAATCGTGCATAAAATTAGCATAACATGGGGTTGCTCGAGTATAAGCCCCTCCCGTAGTTTTACCGCTGTTTAGTGTTGCCGAACCGGGGGCTTATACTCGGACGAGTACGGTACATGAATGTTGAATATGAATGTACTATCGGTAATGTAGAAAAATGGCGCAGAGCCACTGTAATGAAATTAAACATATGAGCTCTCAGTTTACTTTCCCATAATGTGTTTATAAATGGTGAATCTAATTTCTAAAAAATGATTACTTAAATCTCCTGTATGTATGTTTCTAATACAAGGTTACCTATTTTGAATTTACAGTAGATATCATAGCAGAATCTGAATCTGGCGCTTATCGCTTAGGCCAAAATGCCGACGTCGCGTAGCAGTTCGCATGTTTCGAGCTCGCCTTGAACTCAAGTTGAAAAACCTCAACAAATCTTTTTTCAGTTGTTCCAATCGTTGATTGTGCTATCTCTTGCTTTTGCATCGATCTTTGACACTCTCAACAAACTGCAAGCTTTCTGTAGTGTTGTATATATGATGTTACAACCCCTGGCCTGAGGGGTCATTATGGTCTCGTCTCGACTCGTCTCGGTCCGGGTTTTGGGACTCGCCCCTTAGATATACTTGTTCTGTGCTCTAAAGGGACCATAGATATACTTGTTCTGTCCTCTAAAAAGGCTCAGCTATGCAGCGCTGATAGGGCCGTTCACAGTTTACGTCACTGTTCTCTCATTAATATGCAAAAATAAATATTTGTCCGCATTTTTAGATTACGCTTTTGGAAATCACGCATGCAAAAACAACGAAAATAGATTTCAGTGGGCGACTGCTAGTGTAACAATGAATACTAAAAAACATATTCAGGACTCAGAGTACAAGCTGCATAAACAACCATGATTGCAACATTGATAAAATCTGTCCGCATTTCTAGCTGTGTGTCTGATGTTGCGTGCATATAGCTATTAAATGAACCAGTAGCGGTGAACAGCGCTATTAGCGCCCATGGTTTTCCCAAAGCAGGAAGTAAGGTTCGCAATAGTGCCGTATTCGAACAACATGCTTTTTCACCCATGCGCACCTGTCTCTGACTAAAAACAATGGCTTGTATCCTTGATACTGGAAACACAAAGGTCAGCGTGAGAACAATCTTCCATTTTCTTTCACTGGACTTATCAACATAGACAATATTCTCACAGAAATAATTTGGAAACTATAAATGCACCTTTCACCGGAGTCATTACAGTTAGTCATCTTTTAGCTATTTCAACCATATTGGGTCTCATTTTTGGTCACACTGTCTCATTATTCCTCATTACAATATTCTCAGGAAAAGAATTTGGAAACTTTATTTTCCAGCGGCTGCCAAACTGTAATTATGCTAGCCAAATTATTCTTCAGATTTGGACTTTTTGTCAACATTTTTAACAGGTGCCATCAAGATTTTGGCAAAAGATTTGAGTTTTAAAAATTATCCGGTCACCCAAGCACGGTCCTTCTATCACAGAGGGACCTGTGTAGCCTAGCTGCAAAATTGTAGCGCTACGGTGAGGCGGTCGGTGATTTTTGGTTTTGCGACTTCGCTCACCAGTGGCGCTACAATGCCGATGGCCCTGTAGAGGTGAAAATAAGCGCACCCACTGGACAAGGCGTGTTGATGTGAAATGCTACATATTTACTGCATTTGGTCGTATTGATTTATCACTACTGAAGACTCAATACTATACTTAACTAGTCTTGTCGTTTATTGGGTTTGGAATTTGTTCAAACACGTCGATCGCGTTCCATAAACATCGGGCGTGAGCGAAGTCGCAAAAACCAAAAATCACCGACCGCCTCGCCGTAGCGCTACAATTTTGCAGCTACTGTGTAGCCCTGCGTACAGGTCTGTGTGTTCCCGGCGTTATACGCCTCCACTGGAGGCCGTATAACTCCGGGAACACACAGACCTGTACGCAGGGCTATAGAGGGACCGTGAGTGACAAACCTGGACAATTTAAAGCAACCAGAATAGCATCGTGAAAGTTATGAGAGTTGCTTGTACTTTAAAGCAAAATGTGCCGCAAGTAATAGCTGAAAGCTCACCTGAGAGAGACCTGTCCCCCACTATCTGTAATGATGAGCGTTTGGTTGGCATCACGGAGTCATCTTCGCGTGACCTTAAAATGATGGCAGTTAGCGTCAGCTTCAGCCTTTAGATCCGAATAATTATCGGCGACAGCGAAAGGAACTGTGGGAAAGACGCGCCAAAGAACTCTGCGGTGGAGATTGGAGACCGATATGATTGATGGAGGCCTGGGATTTGGTGGAATTCGCTGCACCTCTAACTTCTTAAAGTAACGTGCACACGTCATTATTTTCTCTTGAATTGTAAAATTAGTTCACAAGCAATTTTTAGAGGCGGAATATCTAACAAAGAATAAAAAGTTCAAAAATTAAAAAAAAAAAAATAGAAATTAAAATGTAGTATAGCGTAGAAAGTCCCGAATGTGTTATTATTAATATTACCATCATTCAATTGTATATAAAAGTGTTCACTATTAAGAAGAGGTAAGATGACAACCAACTATTATACTGTACTCGAACTTGATGTATAAACATACTGTAACAACATTCATGCAAACTGCTATTTAATGTCGGAAGTAAAATATTGCACTGGACAAAGGATAGAAAATAAAAGACTGTTTTTGAGGGTCTACAAGAAAAGTCTCAAGTGTTCCGGTCTGATTTGTATATGATCATGATGATGATGCGAGCTGGCCATGGAGCTGACTCTGGAGCTAGAATCAATAATGTCCGAAGCTGAGGATGACGCTATTTTAAAACAGATATCACGAGCGCCCCTATCGACGACCTCATGAACAGAAGAATGTATGATCGTGCACATGTACATGAGTACTGACGATGTGTATTATCAGTAGTTTCTTATCTATCATATAATCATAGCTGTGTAACCAGGCAACAGTAGCTATAATGACTACAATCGGAGAGAGTGACAGTGAAGACGGGGCAACAAGAAGAGAAGAAAGTTTTGAAGATTTTCTGTCGTGCCATCAAGTTCAGCTCGAAAAAGCCGGCGTACCCCATGTCTTTTGGAAAAGTTTATTTCTTAAATTGAAGAATGAGGTAAATATTCCGGTCAACATTTGGTCGATTCAACGACTGTTTCTGATGCCTAAGTGATGGTATGCGTCAAATAACACCGCCACAGCTACACACACCATATCGATTAGCCCTACCATAGATGGCCCTGCGTACCGTGCTGTGTGTTCCCGGAACATACATACTGCCATCTATCCTCCCCTGCCACCTATTCTACCATTGTCACCTATTCTACCCGTGCTATATATCTCCCTACAATCTAATCTAAGGATAGATGGCAGGCGGAATAGATGGCATACTAGCTGCCATCTATCTTCCCCTGCCACCTATCTTTTCATTGCCACCTATTCTACCATTCCCATCAATTCTACCAGTTCTATACATCTCCCTACAATTTACTAATTTAAGACTGCAATGGCAGGATAGATGGCAAGTGGAATAGCTAACAGAGTAGCTGACATCTATGCTCCCCTGCCACCTATTCTACCATTGCCACCTATTCTACCAGTGCTATATATCTCCCTGCAATTTAATCATTTACTATGGCAGGTGGAATAGCTGGTGTACTAGCTACCATCATGGAGGTAGGAAGAGAAGGCCTTCTCTTCCTACCTCCATGCTGCCATCTATCCTCCCTTGCCACCTATCTTTCCATTGCCACCTATTGCCACCCATTCTACCCGTGCTATGTATTGATCTCCCTACAATTTACTCGAAGCACCTAATGTCAGTGATCATTATAACAAATGATTTGTGAAATGGTGAAAAAACACCATTTTCACATACATACAGTACAGTCATACTGTCCCAATGGAATGATAGATTGAATGGGGTCCTATATTTGCATAACAATTGCCCAACACGCATATTTATGTATTCAAATGAGAAATGTCAGGATAGATGGCAGCAGGATAGATAGCAGAACATGGCAGTGTATATCACAGTACAAAAGTATTCAAGTGGAAGTATGGGTATCTTGTCTCATGTCTGAAAATAAGCTGCCCTGGCCTTTTCTATGTTCAATAGTATTTCACTCAGCCACAGTATTTACACTGTAAATTTATGGTACTGTCATTTATAATAAACAACAACACGCTTGATGAGACCAGAAACACATTACTTGCCAACTATTCTGTTTATCACTGTTATCAGTCCAGTACTACATATGTTTTTGGATAATTTTTGGATTTAGCTCCGTGTCTGAAATGTCTTTTATAAAAAAGGTAACAAATAATCTGGCCTTTTACTGAACACTTACAAAATATTATTCTCCCTTTTGTGACTGCATGGATCGTGTTCTTTCAAGAATACAATACTTTTGAACTTCAGCATTAAAATTCAATTCTTTCAGCTTTGGGCCTCATGATCTGTCAAGTGAATTGAAACAAGATGCATAAAAGTTTATATTTATGTTATATGAACATTGAAAGCAGTGCACCATCATGAGTAATGCCACCATGTGCACTGTATCAGACGTGGGTAATCTTTTGATAACTTCAAAAGTATTTTCAGGGAACTGGGAACTACCTTCAACAAGAGTGAAGCAATAAAGGTATTCAGAAAGAAACCTCAAAAGCTCATCACACTGTTATTAAATTTTGACTTTTAGGTACAAGCTTAATTCAATTTGTCAGAAATCATTATAAAATAAATGGTTAGTTTTACATCTATTGTTCATTCATCAGTCTGGCTAAATACACAATTCCTTCTTGGCAATAAAAGGGCTGTTAGAATACAATGTACTGTAGCATAATGTAAAAAATGGATTAGCTTACTTAGAATCTCATTGGCAGACTTGGAAGACACTTGTTGGTACAGATTACGTAATTGCTTTCAGAAGAATTGGAATTACATTCATTGGTGAATTCAGTTTGGTGATCTTCATTGCTGCTGTCATCGGAAAGACATTTATTGGTGAATTCATTTTTCTGATCTTCATTGCTGCCATCATCAATTTAGTAGATTTCACAACATCAAAACTTTCTTGACGTGAGTGCAATGTGTTAGCATCTTTTATTTAAGGTATTTTCCTCCCTCTTTCAGTTTCTTTTTGTTTCTTAGCCTTTCTCTTTGCTTCTGGATGGCACCATGCTAAAATGAAAACAAAAGTTATTCTGGAAGTACTATGTATATCATCTGACAACAAATGCTATTTGATTCGTTTATTGCGTTTCAAGGCCTCCAGCCCATATGCAAGGGGGTTACAGAGATTTTAAATACATAGGATAACAAAATATCTTAGAATCACAAATAAAAACATAGACAATGCATAAATATCTACAGTACAATAGTAATGTTTCAGTCATGGATTACTATTTGTGAGAGAGCTATCGTTCTCTGCTTAAAGGCTTTGTTTACAAAAATACATAGATTCAGAAGGTCATCAGTTTTAGAAGTGCTCATAAGTTGAACAAATTTATGAAAGTTTGGTTGCTCAAATAAGTACGTGATAAGTATTGTTTTCTAAGTTCTGTGTAAACCGGGCATTCCAGAAGAAAATGGTATTCATCTTCTACATCTCTCTGTGAGCAAAATGTACAAAATCTTAAAGTCACATCGATATTGTACCTTCTCCCTTCCTCTATTGCCAGAGGAAGGGTAGAACAGCGAAAACAAGCAAACAATTGTATAAAACTATGAGTACATGGTAACTTAAGGTATTTTTCAGGTTCTAGCAAACTTTTGAATTGCATGTATGTACGGAGTTTTGGTTTCAAAGAAAGTTTACCAGTCCAAAGTTGTCTAAAAACATCTGAAAGTCTTTTATCAAAAAGTGACAGAAACTGCTGTTTATTGCCTATCTCCTGGGCTAGCCAGGCATAACCGAAACCATATGAAAAAAGAACATTCTTTATAGAGGTTGCCCACGTATGCCGACCCAAGCTATCAAGATTACATAACATGGTGTACGCATGTCTTGGAAGTCGGTCCTGAGGCATCTCAAGTAATTTAAGCCAATAGCGAATGCAAAGCTTTATAGTGTAAAAGTGTACAGTAAATCTGCCACATTCACCCAAAACAGCTTCATTTGTTGTATTGCTTGGTACACCTAAAAACTTTCTACACCATTTTCTGTG
>LD348627.1:0-11853 GCA_001465055.1 Ptychodera flava | reverse complement strand
GATTTTATGTACCTACTGGTTGATTCATACATTTTATATTTTCATTTTCGTGGTTGTCACGTCAAGAACGCGATCCGACGGCACGTTTAGAACGCGACTACGAAAAGCTCTGACATAGGCCCTATACCTGATAATTCACGTCTTTATTTTCAAAGTGGTGCCGTGACCTTGTTTGTTGCTGTAATGATTTGCAGAATTTCATATGTCACGCACGATTTCTTTCAAAATGACGTTACTATTATGAAGACACGCAGTATTTTTTTTCCATCATAGCAACCTCCTAGATCCAAAGATTACTGAATTCTTTGACTTTATTTGGGAGTTTTCAAACATTTCCCGGAATGAACCCATACCATCACATGTAATGTATGAAGACCTAATAAGTCAAAGATAACGCATAATAATTTGTATCGTCAATATCCTTCATGTATCACCTTGGAAAATTTTGTGAAGACAGAACAATCGCTGCATTAACCAAAATTTTATCAACATTCGACGTGTACACACTCTACGGGAAATTTAATCGTTAGTACATTTGTCTGTTTTGCGTCCACGCCCGGGTTTCCGGAAAATTACCAACGTATTTTCTTGTAAAAGATTCTCTTGGTGGCGATGTTCTGATGTATAGTCTAACCCTACTTTCACTTTGCAATGGGTGTTTTGTTTACGGCAGACACATTTCAGCCATTTACAGTAACTGTGTGGTGACGTAAAACTGTACTCTATGAAGGCATCTCCTGGATACGTAGATATTCGGTAGATATTCGGTGTTCCGTTTTTCTGTTGTGATTTAGAAGTCGCTCATGTGACAATGTGGATGAAGGTTGGGGGGGTTGAAAGCTGGCAGAGATGTTGTTAAGGGAAGGCATCTCAAATGTAAACAGAAACACTGGGGTAAAAAGACACAGAACTTTCAAAAAGTTATTAAAAGGAAGTTTCTGTCACTCTGACATCACTCCCGAAGGTTCCAAGAAGGGCGAACTCATACGATATGCTCAAACGTGCACTAGAAATATGGATTTCATGAAAGTGGCGCAGTTTTTCACCCGAAAAAGCCGAATGGGACTGCAAAGCCTTAAATATGCCATATTAGCCGAGTATAGCAGTAAGCCAGACAAAGCGTCCACCATTCAAAGTTCATCACGCCTCGGTCAAAAGAGAAAGAGAATGGAGACATAAGCAAGTGAACAGAAGCTAAATTAAAAAAAAACAACTCCCACACAGTTTTAGCTGTGACTTTTAGTTCATGTATAGAAAGAAACAAAAGAAACCCTGTCAAAAGAAGTGACATGATAGGAAGTTATAAAACACTAGCGTCTGCGTTTCCAAACTACCCAATCATAGCGCATAAGACGAATAGTAAAACAACAAACTAAGAAAAAGAGAGATTTCTACAACACAGAGAATCAATTTTACGAGGAAAAAGCACCCACTGGAAAAGCAATCAAATACATAACAATCGGATAACCATATCTAAATTCTAGCTTCCGCAATAAAATTGAAAAGACGTAATATCAAAATACTTATGACAACATCTAGCAAATGATAATTAAACGATATTTAGGGTTTAGAAACGCTCTTTAAGACGATCACAGAAAGTCCCATTTCATATAGACGGAGAGAAAGCTCAAGAGTTAGTGGAAACATCCTCGAAATATTCATGTAAAAGCTAAAATGAAAAATGAGGAAACACAAGGTATATTTATAAACGAACAGATAAACTACAGTGAGATTGTAATATTATTCGAACTTCCTTTATGGTGAAGAAAAGAGGTATATCAAAAAAGTGACAAACTCGACAATATCGAGCAAATAATGAATATACCACATTTTGTGTTTCGGAACGCACTTGAAGATTGATTAGCCACAAAATAATCCCATCTGAACTTGCAATTTAATGTTCATTTGCATCAGAGGCGGAAACTACTTTCACGTGCACATCAGAGTATTGTTTCGTTGCAATCTACTGTACGTCAACGAACCATGGAAACTGCCGTTTGCTACCGCCATCACAGTTACTATGTGCTGATCTGCTGAAAAACGTTACTCTTTAAAACTGAACATGCAGGCAACTTGGCCATATTCAAGGACACACTCCTCAGATTATTTATTACACTGTTGAAGAATAGCTTGATATATAGAAAGTTCAGAGCATATGCAACCTAGCAATGTGAGATAAGGTCATTACTGGGTTACGCATAAAACCCTGAAACTATTTTAAGGTCATTGTCACCACCTGAATTGCAGTGTAGTTGAAAATTTCCGACAAATTACTCCTCTCCGAAATAACTTGCTCTTGTGCACTTATTCTACATCAGAATATATGAATTGCATGAGCTGCAACATAACACATCGGTGGAAATATAGGCAGTTGTGCCAGATAAGTATTGATTTGAAGCTAGCCTAGGCATCAATGACCAGCAGCTCTCACAACCAAAACTCGTACTTGACGTGTCTGTCATATTCAAAATAAAAAAAATGCTTCTTGTCCACAACATCACTACGTGTACTCTATGTAAACCAAATACAAATTTGATTCAGGTGCCTGTAATAGGAATTTAATCATTAACTGACGTCAGGGAAATGCCTTCAAAGTCAAAATGTGTTCTAGTGAAAGACATCTGAATGATACCGCTGTTGTTGTCGCTCACCTTCACATTACAACATCGAATTATTAACGCCAATAGCACGATTGGAACTAATTTGGGATAATTGGATTTTCATATTTTTCAAATTTCTCTTAAGTGTTAGGTGTCCTACAGCTGAATGTTGCAATATTGCAAATTACTCATAAAACAAGTGTGTAAAGTAAAACTAAAAGCAGATGAGATTACATTCGTAGATTAAATCGATATCACTTCACCATCCAATTATCACAAATTAGTTCCAAATGTATTCAATGCAAAAATGGCCATTGGCCAATACATTGATACACTGCCATAACAATCAAATTGCGGCAGAAAATATAAGGTCGATACCAAATTCGCGTAACTTGTATATAGTTACCACATAATCTAACCTAAGTCAACTTTTAGTCCCTTGCCATCCGAACATATTTGTGAAACGATGTTGATAGTTGAATTCATTCTCCGAGGTATATGACACGTACATTCCGAATTCTCATTAGGCAACAAATATCACACAAATATCAAATTGCATAAAATTGAAACGAAAGTAAGCGAACCGGCGGTGGATTGGTTCATCGGAGCAGGGCCATCGTCATACATAAGCTGACCTAAACCTACTAGTATTGCATCCTTCCATGCAGCTGACGCTTCATATTATACTCATGCTCGAAGATTTGACGGTACACAGTCCACATTTCCTCGACAAATCATCCGTAACCAAAACAGGTATACCTACACTTCATCTTTCGTTGCTTGCCGTCCAAATAAATCGGTGGAAATGATAAATCTGCAATAAAATTGAGACGATTCGATAGTAAGACCAATTCAACAAGTTAGAATACACACATTTGTAAGTTGGTGGGATTGAACAGAAAGCTATGTTCAATGTAAACTTGCTCCAATTCTGTGGGCGTATTACATATCAAAACAGAATAAATTGAAGGACTACACTTCAGCAGACTGTCGCACTAAGTGATAGGCTGCTGCGTAGATCGTGGGGGTGAACGCCTTGGCCTGCAAATCAGCTGCCGACAAAAACCAGGCAACTCAGGGGGTTAGTCTATGTTCAATGCTATTTCTCATACATTTAAACTAAACCAATCGAAGAGTGAGAATGCAGAGAATATAGGTTCACCGGAGTTTTGCAGTAAGCAAATTTTGTTATTGTGCAGGCATACAACCTGATGGACTGCATATCATATTGAGGAAGAAGAGAAACATGTGAGAAAAGATAGCGCTCTTTTGCTTGCGTTCCAATCAAATATTGATCGTTTGAAACAAGGTCGCAACATATTGTATGACATTACTACGTTGCTACTCGAAATTGGTTCCAAAATAAACAACTGGTAAACATACTGAGGTGACTATAGATCAACCAATTCATTGTTCGTTGACTTTTCTGATCACTGTCATAAATCTATTTCGGTGCTCGAAGGGGACCGAATTAGTAGGTTTACACTGTGCCGTAGGAATAACTCGAAAGCAAACACAGAGTAATACTAAAAAGGCCTCACAACAGCTGAAATCTCGTCTATCATTTTAGCATTCCATGTGTGATTTACAAAAGGGAGTGATGCTTTATTAGTGACAAACCCTCAAACTTGTGCACGTGTGCGTGTTTTTGTGCGCATGGCATAGTTATTATATGACATACTTATTTTTGTTGTTGTTGCTACTGAGACTCCGTGCCAGCTTCTCTAATTTCTTTCGGCTTTCTGCAATCCCACAGTCATTATTGTAACAATATGTTGACTCTGCATTCAATGCTTGATAAGTAATTTAGGGGCCATTATCTGCTGGCTGTGTAGTTTTGTCCTTGAATATTGCAGCGCAAGCTCTTTAGAGAAAATAACCTTTCAAAAGCAGGGCAGTACGTAAAGAAACTCTCCATTCTTTTTTCACTCTGAGAATTGTGATTCTTCAAACGCTTTCCATTCCTTACTTCGCTGTTATCCATCGCCCTGGTCGCCCATTTTTATTTGTTAATGGTGTCACAGTGATTACGTCGTAATTTTGCTTTTTATTTATAGTATTTGATTGGTCTGTTTTGTGTTCCTTGTTCATGCCAATGCCAACAGTTCGTCCAAAATTGATAGGAGAGAATATTTTGATGTTGCGTAAAGAAAACTTGTACATTAATATTAACAATATTGCACTGCGATCCCTGATTTATATTCTTGATTTAGCGAGAGAAATGTTGGAAGTTTCATTGAGGAAAATGAGCAACTTCACTTTCGAGGCGCGCACTAACTTAAAGAGTCCGGAGACGAATGTTCCCATAAAAATATATAATCTCTATAGTGGAGAGCTTCCATTTTCCTCAAAATCCACCAGCACAGCTCTCTTAACTTTTAACAAACTTGTACATAAAGAAAGTATGGGAAGACTATACGGATGTTACTAGTACTTTTGATCCGACGACATATAAGTCTGCAGTTGAGAGTTTCTGGGGGAATTTCTTTTAATCGGTACTGCTTATGTATTGATGAAAATCTAGATTGATTGACGTTAGTAGATATCCAAACACTTAATCATGTCTCACCTGGCGATAGAGAGGATATGAAAAAGGAAGGAAATGGACACATAGTAAATACACACATGTATGCGCCCGTGTACACGTCACGTCGCACATACGGTCAAAGTGAAGCCGACATTGTTGAATTCTTCTTCGGCAAAACAACGCCCTCAAAGAAACAAGTCGAACTTCTACTAGTCAGACGAAGGACCGATTTGAAGCAAAATTGTAACTTATATTACCAATTTGCTTTAATCAAACAAGATTCGTGGCTGCATTCTCAACGTGGAAGCTTTCCCATCATATAGAAAACATATTTCAGTTACATGGTAATTTTAATGCATGATGCGTCTGGCCGCGTTCTCAGTAGGCGTTGCCACGGGAGACGGTCCATTGCGCAAGTTATCGAACAGCAGGTAACTCGGGAAGTCAACATGACTTGCAGACAGGACGAATAGGAGACAACCAACTGCCTACTCCTCAAGTCGGAAAATTTAAGCTGTGCTACTCAGAGGCGAAATGGCAACATTTCATTTGCAACTTCGTGGAGATGACGTATAGACTTTGTGTGATTCCTAATAAATGCGATTCCTCATAATTTCTTAACGGTATTTTTTATGGGAGCATTGGGTGCATAATCATATAGGTATATGGGTATTCATTTAGGCCTAAAATTATTATAAACATTTCTTAGTTTACAACAAACTGTTCATTGATAAGCACGGATTTGTTAATATTTGGATACGTATATGTATTTTCGCGAAAAATGGTTGACAAGATTTTCAGGTCAACAGGCTGTTCACAGGCATTTTCATAATTATCTGAAATCAACCTGGCATTATGCAATCAAAAAGAAAGAGTTAAAATTTTAAAGTATTGAAAGAACGGGAAAGAATGTACAATTCAATTTCGCTCTTCCTTGGGTTTCAAGAACTGAGGTACAACCGAGAGAAATATTACAACAACATTGTTCTGCTTTTCTACAGTTTAATTGAATTATCTAACACAGCACTACTAATGGCTACTGCCTTTCGTATATCAAGTTCAGGGGGGTCCTTTGTGTTTGTGATAGTGATTGTGATAGTGTTTGTGTTTATGTTTGCGTTTGCGTTTGTGTTTGTGTTTGTGTTTGTACATTGTGAAAAATACTTTCAAAGGATCAAGTACTGATACATGTATTCTGAAAAGAGAAGCGCTCATATATCGCCATAGCTTACATATGCCATATAATGCATCTATTTTTTAAGCGTGGTATATAGTTAGCTCTTTCACAGTCTACGATATAATGTTGACATTCCTCGGGAATCACTGAAACAAACAATTGGCAATGCACTTATAAGGCAAGTCATATAATGAGTGGTGAAGTCGAAAGGAAAAACTGCGCACTATGACTTACATAATGAGTAACCCTTTCTATCTCTTACGTTACAGAATGTTCAAGTGGCGTTTTCGAAGCTAGCCTACACCATGGAGGGCTTGGGAAATCAACAACGTGTGTAAACGATCACGTTGTTAATATATTTACATTCTCAGACAGTGCCAAAATAAGACGGCAGAATGACAATACTTATAAATACTCATCTCAAGACAGTAAACAATTGATTGACCCCCTGCCAGGGATATATCGAACAGCGATGAATGATATAAATAAAACGTATTACCTGCAGGCCCTATTCTACCCTTTATACCTTGCGATGCTCTACTTTGGAAAAACATTTCGCAAGAATAGAGATAAACCGATGATGCTGATATATCTTATCACTGTCAACACTTTCTTACTAAGTGCGGCGGCCTCCGGAACATCAAGTACAGGTAAAGTCTCCTGACATTGTAACAACTTCTGCTTGACTTCACATCCGGGCGGTTTTTTTATATCATTGTCAACTTTATTACCCTTATTTATTCCCAGCATTCCAAAGTAAATTGTCACTTTCACCGTTAAAGCTACCTTTTCTTTGGCAATAGTTCAATGTCTTTAATTTTACTTTCACTGCGACTAATCATTGCGACTTTAGAACTTATAATATCTTCGATACTTTAGGGTAGAATGTGCCTCGGGAACTGACATTCGAACTCGCAAACTTTTACAAATCTGTTTTGGTCTATTACATTTTGAAGCCTTTGGAGCGATTAAAGATTCCATCGGTGGAGTTTTGTGAAAATCGGGAATTTATCCCCCCCCCCCCGATAGAAATAACATAGTGATGGCAGCCATTTTGAATATCAAATATCAGTAAATATTGGGTAATACATTTCTGCAGTACCAAAATTTGCATGATAACCTCTGATTTTTATTATTAAGTTTGAGAAAGAATGGTTGAAAGTCTGCTAGAGGACAGTCTGTCATTTTTGAGGCGCAAACTACCTTAAAGTTCATCTCATGGTACATTCAAATGGACGGGTGCTTAATGTAGTTTTCATCAGTAGAAATATATTTATTTTAGAAGAAAGCATCGGTGGAAAAACGTATATTTTTCATAAAATTAAAATGGTAAATGGTAAAAAACATGTCCAGGAACGGTAAATGCTGTAATACTTTTTAAAAAACCGAGCAAACGTAATTGATAATGTAAGATAATTTTGGATGTGCAGCAGAGTAAAAGCCATGGCATAAAGGTGTTAACATTGTCCCTATGTAAAGATTGTTAAGCTAATGCGCTATGGGATTTGATATGATGCCGTCCGAAATGTTAAGAGAATTGAATGATGAAATCATCCTCATCGACAGTAATAACAACAGAGGAACCAAGCTCGACTGCTGATCCGTCTACAACAAAGGAACCCAGCTCGACTGCTGATCAGTCTACAACAGAGGAAGCCAGCACGACTGCTGATGTGTCTACAGCAGAGACAACTACCGACGTGGCTTCTACTACAGTAGAGGATACAACGACATCAATTGATACCACTACTGAAGCAGTAGTAACTACCACAGATGTTCCCACCACAACTGAAGAAGCATCAACGACTGAAGAAACGACAACGGAAGACATCACAACTACACAAGGTAAGTATAGTATAACACAGCGTATTTTGCCAAACTCACTTTTCAAATCAAATTCAGTTTTCGTTAATTTGTTAACCCAAGATAAAAATATCGGCAGGGTTCACTTTTTAGTAGTATAAGCAGTCGTAAGTTTAGTCAGAAAGAAGTGTAAATTTATGCAAATTTATGGCAATCACCCCATTTTCTGATTCTGTTTTGGTTCCTTGACTCTGCCCGATGAAAGAGGGATTGTATAACTTCAAGTTTATGTTGTAACGGGTGATCAGACATGAAATTCTATTACTGATCTGTATGGGTAAGTTTGCGGTGGATTTTGAGATCTATGGAGCCGTCTTCTTTGACTACCGATATATATCCATAAAAGCGAGCGACCTGTTCTCTGCACCTCCAGTTCAATATCAGGGTCAAGAGTGCTCAGATGGTCTGTAAATTCCTGGGCGTGGCACTTTTTGAGTTTCATGTGCGTATCATCAACATACCTAAACCACCACAATGGGAATGAGGCGCCGTAGCGATAGCTATCTGTTCAAGGTGTTCCAGATGGTACAAATTGCATACAATAGGCGTAACAGGCGTACCAATTCCTGCTCCATGAATTCGTAAGCCATCTCTTCATAGAGATAGTGGACTTTATAAATTACCAAAAATCTATGACCCGATTTTGATATCACGTATCGGAAAGGTCACGACGTTAAGATCGGGTTATCCTGCCTTTGAAGATTGTAGTGTTGCAACAGAAAATTTTAGTGTCAAAAACTAAAGTGTTGAGATCAAACGTTTAATCGACAGTAATCACCTACCAATACAGATGAACCTCCATGCAATAAAAAAGAAATTGATTGATTTGAAAAGCTTTTTATCGGCAGATACATCGCAAACATATACAACGTCAACTGATACAACTGGAACAACAACGCCTTATACAGAAGATACTACGACTATAGAAGGTACTTATGTCCAGTTAAAACAGTGAAATAGACGCTTTTCAGTCCCCTACTCAGCATGGCAATACCGCGACGGGGAAAAGCACGAACGTTTATATTTACATAGAATAAACGGACAATCTATTGATAGGAAAAGCAAAGTATGGAGGATGCATATTTTCATGAAATACTAAAAACATTAGCCAGGTAAATTGTAAAAAAATGTAAAGTGTTGGTACTGTAATGTCTGAAAGGAACCCGGCAAACAGGATTGGTGATGTAAGATGATCGTTTTGCTAACAGCATAAATATTGATATTACGTAACATTTGGGACGCGTGAGCTTAGCAGGGAAACAGCGATGGCAAATTGTGTTACCAGATGTGAACTGAATGCACTTACGTGGTTTGCGACAGGTTCATTACTTACTAGTTGGCTTCAGAGAACAATCAGATATCTGTCATATCATTATATGTAGCCGGTTTCATCAACTGTTGCACAGTAATCTCAGAGTTATATCACTAATAAAAAACTTCATTTAATATGCAAATGAGCTGTTTATTATTTTGACACGGCTAAATGCTTGATGGGATAATTAGATATTGATTAGATAAACATCCGTAGCAGGTTTCATCAAATTTAATGCTGTAACTTCGGAGTAATATTACTAATTACAAAGTTCATTAAATGTGCAAATGAACGCTTAATTTACGCGATAATTAGATATTCATCAGATCAAAGTCTGTAGCAGGTTTCACCCAATTTGGTGCAATAATTTCAGAGTTATATCACCAATTACAAAGTTCATTAAACATGCAAATGAACCCTTAATTAACTTCACACTACTAAATGCTTTTAAACACAGTCAGATATCAGTCAGATCACAGTATCTGCGGCAGATTTCTTTAAATTTGGCACAGTTATTTCAGAGTTATATGACTAATTACAAACCTTCATAAAATATGCAAATGAGCATTTTGTTAACTTGACTCGGCTCAATGCTTCTCAGTATAATTAGATATCTATCAGATCAGTATCTGTAGCAAGTATCATCAAATTTCGTGCAGGAGTTATGCCAATAATGACAAAAGCTAATGAAATATGCAAATGAGCAGATATAATTGACATGACAATTACAATATTATCATAATGTTGTAAGATTGTCATGTGTGATATGTTTCATGAAATTTTGTGCATTATTTCTTGATATATGTCGACACTGTCATTACTGTGTCCATAGGAAATCATTACAGGAAAAAAAAATGACATTTCATAACTTCATTAACATGCAAGCCAAACTAACCAAAATCTAATCACTTCTTGCCTCAGCATACGTTATCTGTCTACCAAATCTGACTCGAATCCGTTCTGGCGGTTTTGAGTTATCGTGTAAACAGACAGACAGACAGGTTTTGAGTTATCTTGTAAACAGACAGACAGACAGACAGACAGACAGACATACAGACAGACAGACACTTTCACACACAAACACGGCAGACAGACAAACATCGCTACAACATTTGCTCACATGAGTGAACACGTTAGCTAAACTAATCCATTAATAGAGTTTGTTAGGCTAGTGTGTTATGGATTTTGAGTTGACATCGTCTATCCGGGAGAGAAAATTGATGGGTTGAAATAATTCTCATCGGCAGACACAACTACAGACGTGGTTTCTACTATATCATGTCAATGGGGTTTCAATATAGTAAGACTTAATATTACTTAACATTTGGGTTGGGAAATGCGAATCTATATAATGAACGGCTATGTATTCGGTTATTTACAGTAGCATTTTACGTTTTGGCATGGCGACGTCTACAAAGATGAATAATTTGATTCATTTGAACATATTTTCCATAGAAGGTACAACAACAGAGGAAGCCAGCACGACAGCTGATGTGTCCACAGCAGAGACAACTACCGATGTGGCTTCCACTACGGTAGAGGATACAACGACGTCAATTGATACCACTACTGAAGCAGTAGTAACTACCACAGATGTTCCCACCACCACTGAAGAAGCATCAACGACTGAAGAAACGACAATGGCAGACATCACAACTACACAAGGTAAGCATTACATGCTAAGTCATGTAGTTTGTATTTTATGCATTGAGAAGTGTACGCTGCTTTAAAGTGGTTATGGGGTTTATCAGTATGAAATCCTTTAAGTTCATATAAAACTGTATGGACTCTCACCATGTATTTGTAGATTTTAGGGGATACAAAAAATATGGAGTCACATACCGAAACATTGTCGACAAATCAGGAGTTGTAGAATTGTGAAAATTATGTTATTGCAAAAGGTAAAAATCATATATAATAGTTGTTTATACTATTATCCCTGGACTACGTATTTTAGATAAAGACTAATATTATGTTAACGGGTTGTCAATATATATTATGGAGATAAACATTGAATTGAAAGCAAAAGATTGAGACGGAAACTTTGAATCTACATAGCGAATCCTTGCGTTCATTGTTATGGATTAGAACATTTTATATGTTTTGTGACGATGACTTCAAAGAAGAAAGAGAATGTAATATTTTTGATTTTTTTAATTAGAAGCTACAATAACAGAGGAAGCCAGCACGACTGCTGATGTGTCTACAGCAGAGACAACTACAGACGTGGCTTCTACCACAGAAGAGGATACAACGACGTCAATTGATACCACTACTGAAGCAGTAGTAACTACCACAGATGTTCCCACCACCACAGAAGAACCATCAACGACTGAAGAAACGACAATGGCAGACATCACAACTACACAAGGTA
>LD348625.1:94268-111838 GCA_001465055.1 Ptychodera flava | reverse complement strand
GTGTATGTATACTCGTAATGGAAGCAAGAAGATCTCTTACACAAACACTGCTACTATATAATCGAGAGTTTTCATTCAACAGGATTATGCGAAGCATCTTGTATTTTAACAAACAACCTTTTAAAATCAAATGAATGGTTAGCGAGGAACTTATGAATCTTCAGAGAAATAAAAGATCGGGTTTTGCTTTCAAAAAGTAGAATTTACAAGCCTAAGGTTATACATGGTGAATCATCTAAACAAATCCGTGGCAAGACGCGTCCAACGGTTTTCCTCACATTTAAATGTAGAATGGGATAAGGACCCTTTTTATGTGTTTCTTAAAACTTATCGAAATATAATTAAGCATTAAGCATTTTTTCTTCAGCCAATTCCCAATTTGCATATTTAATGAACTTTCCTAATTAGGGATGTATACCAGGATTTACTTGATCAAAGTCGGCAAAACATGCTATGTACATTGATGATACCTGGTTAAAAATATTGACTCATATCGCATTATCATGTCAGCTAATTTATAATTTACATATCTAATGAGCGTCCACAGTTTGGCATATATAGCTTGAAGAACTTGAACAGAGGCAAATACACGTTGCGTTCTACCTACGGGTGCAGTGTAGGTCAATTGGCCGTGGTTGCCAGAGGTAGCGCTGTCCAGTATTATTGACACCTATGCATCTAATTATTATTCAGTCGTCTCAACTCAACAGGAATTGTAAGTAATTCAGTAAACTGATCAGAGGCACCATGGTCAAAACATTCAATTTAAGTGATGGGAAATGGCATATTTGTGGCTAAAAAGAAACTCTATGCAATTAAAATACTTCTTTCTTCGTGGATGAATATATTGTATGTAACTTGTGAGACGATGAACAAAGCTGATGCTTCAAGCCTTGCGAGACTTGAAGGAGAACGATGTGTCTTGAACGCATTCATGTGATGATATGATTTATCTATACTTTTTCCTTCTCTTTTTCTATTTAAATGACCATTTTTTTCCGACAAGTTGCTTTGTAATTTTGTTCGCTCGCTTGACACATTCACAGTTATGTAGATTAATTTTATTTGCGATTTTGTTGCAATAAATTTATCTATCAAAAATGTATCCAAACACTAGAATACAGCCAATCGCAAAACAACAAACATTACAGTCTTATAAGGAGCTGCAGGTCGTTTACCGTAACAGGCTAAAAATAATTTGCACTTAGCATGTTTGACTATTGCGGGAAAATAATGTCAAGCCCTGAAAAGAGTTTGATCAAAAACAAACATATCAGACATCGAAGAAAGTCACGAAAGGCTCAGAACCTGAGGGAGTCACACCGATTTCTTTGGAAACGAGTGGCCAATAATGAAAGTTTCAGGATTTCGGTTTGGGACTATTTCCAGACCCTTCCGTCCCACAATAATGACTGCCCCTTCTTACTATCATCCATTTGTTTGGGTTTAAATGTGCCGTTTTTTATTCAACCGTCATCTCTTGTACCCAAAAGTGTTTCGAACGTGACGATGTGATGGAAACTTATCGTAAACGTGTTGATATGGTGTGAACTCAGATTAGTCGTTGAATACTTTAACATATGTCTTGTATTAGTTGGTGTTTGGCGGAATGTCGACCTTGTTCACTCTGCCACGCTAACTAGTTTACAAGCCTCCATGCCTTTCTCACAAATATGATTAATTCAAGCATTCCCTGCCGCATTCCCCTAACCATTCAGGGGAAAAAATCATCACATAGAGCGTTTCATGGGCAATGGATGAATCTCCGTGTCATTTTCCAGTCGAAATTAGTTTGCCGACTCACTGAATTGAACTTTGAATGTTCCTTGCAGTGGGTCAACGTTGAGCCAAAGCCGCTTACGGTTAGGTATGGCATAAAGCGCGGGGCGACCACCCTTCATCAGTACGGCCGTCCGCGCATATTTTGTAGTATTTTGAATGACAGTTAATCACTATGTAAAGTAAAGTAAAGTAAAGTAAGCCTTTATTGAAATCGTATCCTAGTTGGGATCTTGATCATAAAGTACAATAAAGGTTTTGCAAAAACAACAATGAAAGAGTATATATATATATATATATATATATATATATATATATATATATATATATATATATATATATGAGGTCAACATATTACAGGTTCATAAATAGTTTACTTTGTTTTTTATTTTGTCTTGTCTGAGTTTAAAACATGTATGTATGTATGTTCAGCGGTTTTCATGACGCTATCATGGGGCCATGTTTGAAATTTCAGTTGCACAGTTTGAAAGAGAAACGGACTGCTTATGTCACTAAAATTTTGGGATCTTTTACTTTGGTCGCTGTTCGGCTGAACAGTCCATTACCCGCAATTTTGGAGAAGAAAAGAAAAACAGAAAGCATCGCATTTGGTAAGACCTTTCTTTATTTTCCTACTTGTTGGTTTCAATTGGCTTTGCTTTTCAATTGGCTTCATTTTCTTTGTTGGCCTTTACAGTTTAAAAAAAGACTTAGCTTCCGAAACTGGACAAAGAGCTCGGGCCTTTGACTGGTGCAATGACCTTTCATATTTTGGCTTGTAATGTGACCTGGAGGCCTTTCTAGCTGGCGCAGCAGGCTGTCGAAGGCGGCCGTAAGCGGCTCGGTGATACGGTGACGTCACTACAGCATGCAATACGATAAGGTCACGTGTGAAACGGACTAAAATTTGGTTCCTAAATGCTACCTAAAGTAAGCCAACAAATATCGCACCCATCATACATCGCACCTCACAAATTATGTGCATTTTAAGATTTTCGTTCCATCTTAGGCCGCTGTTTGTTTAATGAGTACCCAATTTTCAGCTCCGAATGGCACAGTAAGTGAGGCTACCCACAATTCTCCATGATCTGTACACATAGAGATCACTCACTGAACTGAAGCAAATTTCTTCTGTACACAGAACAACTCGGTCCATATTTCAAAATTCTGGCAACATAGTTCTGATAATCATAATTTTCTGATTTCTCACGGCGAATAATGAGGAGATCAACCCCTTTTCCGCGGAGATAGCATTTTTGTAATTTTATCGACATAGATTTTTGACAGCCATACCTAATATTTTCAAGGAAACTAAGGGAATAAGTTGCATCAGTGTTGGCAAAAGAAGGGGTATCGATTTTATTTAATGTTCATAACAAAGGAAATTTGCACGTCTGACAGGTGGTATGATGAGACCATCTTAGTTGCTGATAACTTTATCTTGACAAGTGTGCAATTTTTAGCACCTCCAAAAATCGACTTCTCATTCAATTTACTCTTGAATTTTAAACATAATCAATAATTTTGGAACATAGTTCTAACATATAATCCTGAACTTAAATTGTAAGTTAAAAAATTTTAAGAAACTGATAAAATTGAAAAAGCCTTTAGCAAAAAATGTCTGAGTGAACAAATCAAGGGAAATTGTGGGTAGCCTCACTTACTGTGAATGGCAGTATCGGTATTTTCTTCAAGATGTGCGATCGTGCAAATCCCCCTAAAATGAGATCTTAAAATATTAAAATTCCATAGTTAATCAAACCCAGAGCCAAAACCAGTGTGGCAAAATAACTTCAAATCTGCAGAAATATATGCAAGGCTGAAATACTATCGACCAGACTTTGTCTTCAGACTGCAGAGAACTTTGTTTAAACTTAAAATGAATGAAGCACGGCTGCCTTGTGTGACCTAATATATTCAACATTTCCAAGTTAAGAGCAAGAACCGGGACATTGTCTGAAATGTGATCCACACTATGATTTTAATTCGCTAAGACCTTGAAAAGCCTTGATTATAGTCACTAAAATATGGTTAATTTAGTAGGGCCCCTCTCAATCAAACCCAATTACCTTCCAAAAATGTCCAAGCAGATGGTATTTCCCCTTACCAGAGAGACCTGGAGAAAATACTGCTCTGGGCTACAGTGGGGATAGAGTAACTGTGCTATTAAAAGGGTAGGTTTCTTTTCCTATCATGGATCAGCACGGAACAAAATTAGTTCCGGTATTTTGGATCATTTTGGGTATTGCCATCGACCTACTCTAGATTATTTCATCAACAACAGGTATAATCCTTGTAGGAAGTGACATGGCGTATCTACTGAAGTCTATCAGAACCATAACACCTCATTAATTATGCACATACGTAATTCTAGGCTAACCAAGAGAGCTGGAGGACTATTTGTGTTCAATGTGTTCGATATAGACCAATACGCTACCTAAATTTGTTCGGAATTTTTGAGATTGATGAGGGTACATTATTTTTTACCCGATTCACTGTAAATTATTTTTTTTCACTCCCCCACCTTTTTGTGCCAAGCCTTCTCTGGCGGATTTTGTTGGATTTGAGATTGTACTCACCTCACTATATAAATTTTATTTATTTTGTAGTAAATGAAATGGAAAGTGACCCATGCGGGACTCGAACCCACATCCCCCGAATACATTTCGGATGCTCTTCCAACTGAGCTAATGGATCAGTCAGAATTACTGTGGTTGGTCCTGTCACTTAGATGGGGCTCTTCATTTCATGTGCGTGTATAGTGAGATTTGGCTAAACTCATGCCAAAACTCACTATACACTATACTGAAATGAAAAGCCCCATCCGAGTCCGAATATATCTTTGTTTTTCTTCATTTTTTAAGTATTTCATCATCATCATCATCATCGTCATCATCATCATCATCATTATCATCATCATCATCATCATCATCATTATCATCATCATCATCATCATCGGAGATCGAAGTGCCTGTTAGGAAAACCTGACCTGCCAAATTTTAAAAGGCTTGTATAAAATAGGAGAGACACATAAAAACTGCAAATGATTTTGCTTCCTTTAAAAAATTAACCGACTTGAATCAAGTCTACTTCCACCACATCTCTACATTCACTGCTGTGTGAACATCCTGCTCTGCAAACCCGCGTCTCATGACCCGGCGGACATAAATGGTGGGGAAAATGACCCACATAACAATCAGAGTGTCGGTTCTTTCAAACAAACGCATCACTCCACTTCAGTTAGCTTTTCTGAAATTGGAAGAAAAGTAACGTTGCGACCTCTACAGAGAAACGCTATAGATGTTTCCGGCTCCGTTGCAAAATATGTTGATACTAATCAAGCTCAGATGTCCAAATACAGCTGAGATATTTTTTCTGTTTATCCGTGCCGTAGTATTTTTCCATCTAATTTGTTGTCATACATAAGTAACCTAAGTAATAAGTAAGTAGTCTTGTAACCGTGCATGGAACATTTGTCAGGCTGAAAAGACACATGCCATTTATCTGCCAAGGAGGTTGCTAGTATATCAAAATCATGACTTCGTTGCTGTATAGACATACTATTCGAGAGGTTCTGTGAAAAGAGTTATAATTCTGTACCAAACTCTGAATCAAAATGGTACCAAAGTCATTCATTTGGTACGCTCATTTCAACTGTACAGTACATTTGTTTCTGAAAAGTTTAATTCAATAATTTTTTCACCGACGTAAAGTTTCATATCGTAGACAGCGACAGATGTGTGTACATGTTTTCATTTCATTTCTTGATGCTTAATAACTTATATATTTATAAATATTTATAAATATGAATTATGCTCATGTTTTCATTGGATTTTCATTCTCGTTGTTTGACTTTTTTTAGTTTTGGAAATAAAATGCGTGTGGGACGGCTGTGGTGTTGACTCAATCACTTAATCTGCTGATACGGACAGCGGATTAGAAAGTTGGCAATGTTTTCGGAGCAATTACAATGGTGTATACACAAGTTGGAGAGGAGATAAGGACTTGTCGGTAATATATGAAGCAGTCCGACGGTGGGGAGTTGAACTCTTTATTTGAAATATCACAGTCAAAATTAATAAAATCAAATAAGGTAAACCGTTGCACAAAAACCCTCCTCCCCACCCCAGGGGACTTTCATCTGTCCCCTGTGGTAGCAATGGGACAAGCAGATTTTAAATACATAAGCAAATGTCAACAACAAAAAATAGACAGAGAAGGCTTGATAAAAAGAAAAGGTGGGAGTGGGTAAAAAAATGCACAAGGGACCTCATCAATCTTCTAGACCCTACTCCCTCCTGAATATCAAATGTTCCATCCCTTGGTATTACATAACGCCAGATGACAGAAAATGTATTTACAACCTTGGGAAGTTTTTAATTAATGCGATGAATGTTATCATTCTAATGTAAACAGCACTTAAGTTAGGTACAGATAGTGAAATGCCTTCCACTGTGGGGGTGATTACGACATCTGGGATTATCCTGGATCCAAATTTCTCATCAGTTCTTGTATGTCTTACATAGAAAAGTTGCAAAAATTGGTCCACAATGAAAAAATTCACCTCAGCTTTGTTTTCTAGATCAAATTTTCCTACAAATTGATACCAAATATGACAAAATTATGTTCACAGCCTTCGAAACTGTCTCACAACATATCATGGGTTGGTGTAGGTCATTTAAGGTCATAAACTGAGAAAATTACCTAAAATGTACAATTTTTGGGGTGTCCCAACACTTTGAGCAGAAAATTTATCTAATAACATCCCTCGGGACTTTATACCGAATTACAAAGCTATCAAACAAGTAATTTTGAGAACAAGTTTTCTTGACTAAAAATGACAATATTGTCTTAAAAATACAAATTTGTATATTTCAGGACAATTTCCACATATCTAACTATTGTAATCTCTGTACGTCTGTGTACCAAATATAAAGGCTGTCAGTCCAGGGGTTTTAAAAAGAAAATACTGTTCAAGATTTTTTGACCAAAAATGACAAAATTGCTCCAAAATAGTAATTTTCCCAATTTTGTCATAATTTCAACAAATTAGAAGAGTAACACCCTCACAAAGATCCAACCCAAATTTGAGAGTGATCTGGCTGGCGGTTTCAGAGAAGAAGAATTTTTACTTAAAATGAGAGAAATCACCAAAAAATTCAGTAAAAATACAAAATTAAGGATATCTTCACAATATTCATAAAACTGTATAAGGTTCACCTAAGGTACTTGCACACAAATTTTCAAAGCAATCAAAACAGCGGTTCTTGAGTTATTGATTCTTGACCATTTTCACATTTTATAAGCTCATTTGCATAATTTTGGCAATGCAGACTTCATTTGAATAAAATCCCATTTATAGCCCAGGATGCATCCACACACCAAATACCACGCTGAAACATGCAGCGGTTTGCATGTTTTTGATGTTGACGGACATACTTACGTACATACATACATACATACATACATACATACATACATACATACATACATACATACATACATACATACATACATACATACATACATACATACATACACACATACATACAGACACCATCGACTTCAGCTTATACGATAAACTCACATTGGTATAACCAAATGTGATCTAATAAAACCGGTTGAGATTTGCCAGCGTTATGGCTCTCGACATGAAAAAAACATAACAAAGTGGCCGCCTGGCAAGTGGCCATATTGGATCATATCGTGAAACAAATCAACGTACATATGTATAACATTCGTCAATGTCCTTGTACCAACTTTGAATAAACCGCTTGATACATGTCTGAATTAGGCCAAAGTAATTAAATTCTTTGTTTTGCGTCCACTCAAAATGGGAAAAGGTTCGTGTCTAAGCAGCTGAAAAACACACACACGAAAATTAACGCAAAGGTAATTTGATTGCAGCAATTAGAAAATTGTAACAAAACTTTAGCTCAGAAAAGCTAAGCGGTTATGTCTTAAAATTTCCTATTCAAATACACCGTGTGTGTTTTTCATGAAAACATTAAAAACCTAAAGGGTGGTGACGCAAAACAAAGAAGTTAATTACTTTGGCCTTATGGTTCCGGACATGAAAAAGTCGTAACAAAATGGCCGCCATGCGGCCGTATTGGATCATATCGTGAAACAAATTGATATGCATATGTATGACATAGGACAATGTCCTTGTACCAACTTTTAATAAAATCGGTTGAGATATATGTGCCTGAGTTATGGCTAAGGACATGAAAAAATTGTCACAAATGTTATATGGTATATGTAGAGCCATATACCTAGGGCAAGTTCTTGAATTGATTCATTTTTAAATGCATCAGTGAACTTTTTGGATTTCTCAGTCTAAGCCGACTTGAGTTTATCCAACTCTGGCCAGTTCAATGGCACCAGCTGAAAGCACACAAAATGACAGTCAGGAGAGAGTATGAAAATTGTGTATTCCTAGCTACGTTTTAAGCAAATTGTGAAAAAATGAGCACAGTGACCTACCGAAATTTTTTTTTTCAAAAGTACAAGACATATACAACTTATCTGCCACTTATAAAATGTTTTACAAAATTGACAATACTGGAAGGTTAAAATATTCCATGAAATTAATGTTTTAATCTCAGAAATTTTGGGTGTAATAATGGCAAATTTGATAAAAAATAAAGATTCCATTTAGTCACACATTTTTCCATTTAAATTAAAATCTTTACTGTTCAAAGTTTTACTTTTGTGTTATTGGTACAATGAGATGTGAAAATTTCATTCACTGCATGAACTTGAAATGAATGGTTTTATATATTGATTTTAAGTGATTTTAGAAAAACTGACTTTTCATCGTACATTTGTATAAGATCAAGTATGGTGACCCCATCTTTTTTCTCTGATATTTGATTGTTCTCATATGCCAGAATTCAAAAATCCATGGTAACTGTTAGTCCCCTAGTCTTCTATGTGTTGCTCTCTGGCTGGATCTTGTGTATAAGAAGATGTATGTTTCACTGTCAATTGAGTGTCCTGTGACTGAAACTCTTCCTAAACTACATCAGAGTCAGAGCTACATGTATCACTGTCACTGCCAGTATGTACATGTAGTAGCAGGGCAGTAGTTGTATTAACGTTTTATTTTGACAATATTTTGTTCAGTTTATACAATTGAATTCTTGTTCTACACCCTACAGCATGTTGAGCTGTCCAGTATTCAGCTTGCCAACACAGCCTACTTGTACCGGGCATTTGCATCATTCAATTATCACCAATATTTAGACAAACAGGCTTTGTTGACAAACTGAATATTGTGTTTTTCAGCATGCTGTAGAGAGACACCAAGAAACTGCGTTTGATACATTGCATAGAAATGTTGAACAAATTATCAACAGTTGTAGCTCCTGCCCCATTACAAGGCCAACTTGTTCTCCGAAAATTTAATGGCATTCATACATTTTTAGACTTTTTCGAGATTAAAGACATAAAATATGACAAAGCGGTTCTACATTTTGTTTAATTATTACTAACATTAGAACCATTGGACGACATCAAAATGTTGGGAGTCAAAATATTGTCAGGTCCCCCCTATAGGCAGAGCAAAACTTTCAAGTACCCCCCTCGACTACCCCAAAAATTTTCGAATCCCCCCCTGAATTCCTCCAGCCCCCCCTCACCACTTTTTTTTAACGCGGCCTAAGGAATTGGCTAAAGTCAAAATGCTTAATGACTTTCAATGTTGTATCATAATATCTTTAATGTACATAGCAAGTTTCGTCAAATTTGGTCTAGTCAATACAGATAAATATTCGTAATTAGGAAAGTTCATTAAATATGCAAATTGGGAATCAGCTGAAGTAAACAAGTTTAGTGACTTTCAATAATGTTGTTTTATAGTGTCTTCAATATATGTAGCAAGATTCATCAAGTTCAGTCAAGTCAATTCAGATATATATCCCTGATTAGTGAAGTTCATTAAATATGTAAATAAGGAATTGGCTGAAATAAAACTGCTTAATGATTTAATGATCTTCAATAATGTTATACCATAGTATCTTCAATGTACAGAGCAAGTTTCATCAACTTTGGTCAAGTCCATTCAAATAAATATCCCTAATTTCAAAAGTTCATTAAATATGCAAATTAAGAGTTTGATGAAGTAAAAATGCTTAATGACTTTCAATAATGTTTCATCATAGTGTCTTTAATATACATACCAAGTTTTGTCAATTTTGATCAAGTCAAATCAGATATATATCCCTAATTAGGAAAGTTCATTAAATATGCAAATTATCAATTATCTTTTATGTCACCCCTTCGTACCTTTCACAGCTGATATATCTTGGTGTGATCAACGTTTGTAGCGAATTTTATCAAATTGTGTGCAGTCGTTGTTAATATATATCCGTTTCTTCTAAAATAATTAATTATCCAAATGAGCAAAAAGTAAGAAAGCCACTTCCACCAAAAACTAATCACTTCTTGCCATTTGCAAACTGAATCTATGTACCAGATTTGATTCTGATCTGATGAGCCGTTTTTGAGATAATGAGCACATAGACAGACAGACAGACAAACAGACACACAGACAGACCCACAGACAGACAGTCATCGCTGCGACATATGCTCACGTGTGTCAACACGTGAGCAAAAAATGGCCGCATGGCGGCCATAACGGATCGTATCACAAAACAAATTGACTTGCATATGTATGACATATGAAGTAATCCTTGTACCAAATTTGAATAAAATGGGTTGAGACGTGCCTGAGTTATGGCTAAGGACATGAAAAAATTGTAACAAAATGGCCGCCATGCGGCCATATTGGATCATATCGTGAAACGAAGTGATGTGCATATGTATGATATAGCTCAATGTCCTCGTACCAACTTTGACTAAAATCGGTTGAAACATGTCTGAGTTATGGCTCTGTACATCAAAAAATCGTAACAAAATGGCCGCATGGCAGCCATATTGGATCGTATTACAAAACAAATTGACGTGCATATGTATGACATATGAAGTAATCCTTGTACCAAGTTTGAATGAAATCACTCCAGGCATCTCTGAGATATCTGCGTGAACGGACGGACGGACACACGGACGGACACATGGACATGACCAAACCTATAAGTGCCCCCGGACGGTGTCCTTGGGGACTAATAATTTATTCTCATGTCAACTGAATACAAATTATGGCGAAGGATACACTGCCATTATCATACAAAATTTCACGTGAGAAAAAGACTGAAAAATAGTTCAACCTCATAATCAGAAGTATATTAATTTACAGTCACTATATGAAATGACGACTATTCCATGATATCTCCAAAAAATGACATTACACAATGAGAAATAGCTGAAAATTATAGTCAAAAATGGCAAAATTACAAATCATAACAGGTAATTTTTCAATTTGTTTTTAAATCTGTGTCTCGTGGAAATATTTTTATGTCTTTTGGAATATTGTTCCATCCCGCAGTACTAGTGAATTTAATACATATTTGTCCTAAACTGGTTCTGCATTGCGGTGGATGAAAAACATTTTTATCTCTTGATCGAGTACTACATCTAAGATCAACGGAGGAAAAATATGATTTTTTTTTTTTATTGTCACTTACCAGAAAAAGGTGTACATTGCATTTATTATAAATTACAAGAATCCAATGAACATATCCCAATATTGACTATGAAGATCATTTTCCATCACATACGTTTGTACAATATCTGATTTTTGCACAGTCATCAAGTAGGAACCTAAACCAGCCAAATTAGGCGTGACTTTTGCGTATCTACATTTAAAAATGATTTTTTTAATTAACAGGAGAAAATAATTCAACGCATACGATTGTGACTTTGTGTACGGAGAATTGGGCTTAGAAGTTATGCCCAAGAGAACTTCTAACGGTGAGAATTCAATGGTGATACCGCAAGAATTTTGAAGTTTCAACTCTATCTGATGCCAGAACTCGAGAATATGTTCACATTCAAAAAACAGATGAATAAGACTCTCCGTATAAATTCCGCAAAAACTGCACCTGTCTGAGTCGACAATCTGTCTAATTTTCAAAAAGCTATTGGTTGTAAGGATTCTAGAGAGAATTCTGAATTGAAAATTACGCAAGCTACAATCTCTTGTAATGGCAAAAGGCAGAGCAAAATACATGTTAAACTTTAGTTTACCAAAAAGCAATGCCCACTTGTGTAGACACCTCATAGGTTTCAGGAATTCATCCATATGTTTCTCCAATAAAATTACATAGCTTTTTTTGCAAGAACCCCTTGGAAGGAAAACGTTTAGATGCGATGTTACTTGTTGATTTAAAACTCCCGGCCCACGTATCTCTCTCACACAAGACCTTGGTATAGCACTAATCAAACCGTAGTATTCAAGAAAATTTGGTGTGAAATTATACTTGTTACAAAAATCTGCAAATTTCAAGAATGAACCTGACTCATCTACTAGATTGGAAAGGTAAATAACCCCATGTTGGTACCAATTAGGGTAAAAGACTGTATTATTGTTAATTTTGATTTCAGGATTAAACCAGATACACTGATTTTGCACACCAACTCTCCTTGTCGTAGAAAGAGTATTGGACCAACTAAATAAGGCCGAATACCAAAATTTATGATAAACAAAACGTTTCCTAGCAAACTCTCTCACTTGTTTTGTTGAGAAATAAACAAGACAATCAGGGCTAATCCCCGCCCAGGCTCTAAATAAATGAGCCCACTGACAATCCTGATTATGCATTAATCTATGGATCCAAGAAGCATGAATAGCTTGTATAAAAGTTGGAATATGTGTCATCCGCAAACCCCCTTGCTTATAGTCATAGCAGAGCCTTAATCTGTTAATTTTATCTTGTCCTGAGCTCCAAACAAAATTATAAATGGTACGAATTAAGGAATGTATTAAGTTTTCCGGCGTGTGGGGGAGAATTGAAAAAATATGAATCAACTTAGATAAAGCGAGAGTCTTCACAATGGTTATTTTCCCACACAGAGTGAAAGGACGCCATGACCATTTATCAAGCAACAGTGACACATCTTCCACCCTTTGCGGAAAATTTAAATCTTCCAACCTTTCAATATCTACACTAAATGTTATCCCTAATACATTAAAACAATCATCCGTCCACGTTAGATCTCTGTCTGGAAGGAGAACGTCTCTAGAGTGGCGTTTGGAGCCAAACCATACTAACTTAGTTTTATCATAATTTATACGGAGACCAGAAATACGTGAAAAGGACTCCAAAACATACAAAAGGTTTCTCAAAGAATTTTTAGAACCATCTAAGAATAAGAACGTATCATCTGCATATTGACCAAGTAAAAACTCTTTCTCTCTTAACCTAATACCTTTAATGCCCAGGTTTGCTCGAATTTCATGTGCGAGAATTTCCACACATGTAATGAAAAGATAAGGTGAAAGGAGATCACCTTGACGAACACCTCGCTTTAAAGAGAAGAAATGAGAGAAATTACCATTATTAATAACACAATTTGTTATGTTTGCATAAAAAACCTCCACCCATTTACGAAATGAAGTACCAAAATTGAACCGGAGGAGAACTTTATCTATGAATTTCCAGGACAAGGTATCAAAAGCTTTTTCAAAATCTAACAAAACGAGCAAGCCTGGGACATTATCTAACTGGAAAAATATGATTTGAAGTGCGTGGGAAGATTACCATAAAGTACATCATAAATGAAAATGGCGACCTGGAGCTTAAATTGTTTATATACATGAAGAATTTTACGTTTCTTGAATAAAGGAGCACTATGAGCATCATAACTACTTCCTGATATAATACGCACGATTCTTTTTTGAATGACCAGAATATGATTTGAACATACTACCCCATACCTCTAGACCAAAAGAAATGTGAGGTAAAATGAAGGCTTTATACAGCATAACTAAAAGTGTTTGCGGAACTATAAAAGTCAATTTATAAAATATACAAGTTAATATACAAATCTTTTTTTTCACATCAATAACATGCTGTTTCTAACGCAGTTGGTTGTCCATTTTGACCCAAACAAAAGATGTACAATCAACTTCATTTCAGGCAATATCCTTTAGATAAAGTGAACCTTTGATTTTTCTTAGATTTTTCTTGCCTCCAATCACCATATAAACTTCTTGTCAGCATTTATGGTTAATTTGTTACAGTCACAACCTTCTGAAATGCTACATGTATATCAGTAAGAGGAATGCTATTTGAACTGTTGTGGAAAGAATGGAACAGATCCATTGGAATCATCTGCAAAAAGTCTAAAGTTGAAAAAGGCAGAAGAGTTTGGTATGTCATTAATATAAATTACGAAAAGTGTAGGACCAAGTATTGCACCCTGTGGAACACCACACTTAATCTCCTGCTTCAGTGATTCAGTGTTGTCATTGCTGATGAACTGGCTTCTTGATTTCAGATAGCTTTTGAACCACAATAAAGGTAACCCTCTAACTCCATAATGTTCTAATTTAGATAATAAAATGTCATGGTTCACAGCTTTGAATGCTTTAGAAAAATCTATAAACATACCAAGAGACGGGTCACCACTATATATCATCTAACAAACACTGTATGAGAATTATTAGAGAGACTTTACAACTGTGTTTCTCCCTAAAACCATACTGATGCTCATACAGAATGTTGTGTTTGTTTAAATAATTTACAATGCATGTATCTTTTCTAAGAGTTTACTCAGAACTGGTAAAATAGATATAGGCTTATTGTTACCAATGCCATTAACATTTACTTGTTTGTACAAAGGCAATACACGTGCAACCTTCCTGAGGTCTGGAAATTGACCAATAGTGAAGGAAAGATTAAAAATATGACACAGTGGAGTAGAGATGTAACTGTTCGCGGCTTGTACAAGTGTAGAGGGAATATTATCCCAGCCTGTTGCTTTGCGAACATCAAAGACAGAAATCAAATTCTCAATTTCAATTCTTTACACTGGGTGTAGAAAAGAAGTATTTGTAGACCTTTTTTCAGCGAAGTGTGAAAAGTAACATCGCTTGGAGGAGAAATTTTACCAGCTAATTTTTCTCCAACGTGAACAAAGAAAGAATGAAAATCTTCTGTAATGTCATTGATATCTCGATGAACCTCTAATATCAAATTCCAAGTGGTCTGAAAGTACGGTTCTTTTGTGTGTAGTTTTCCCAAGTAAATCGTTTATAACTTCCCAGGTCTCTTTCACATTTCCTTTACATTCTGTAAGTAACTCTGCATAGTACTGCTTTTTAGCCTTTCTAAGAACACTCGTCAGGATATTCCTACATTTTGTAACAAGTAAATGTTTGATCATTGAAAAGAATTTTTGTGCAATTTCTGAAGAAGCCTATGTTTTTTCCTTATCGACATTTTTATTGCACTTGTCATCCAGGGTTTATCCTGTTTTCTTCTAAAACTTACTTTTCTCTGTACTAAAGGAGCATGTTTGTTGCAAATAGCGAGAAAAATACAGATGAAATAAAAGTAAGCCAACTGAACATCCTGAGAATTTAACACTTCTTCCCATCCTTCAACCTTTAACTCATCAACAAAGGCTTGTTACTAAATAAAATTTCTTATAATCACGTACCATGGTGAGGGAGGAAGGATATGAGGGAGTAACTATAGCAGGGAAAAGGCGAAAATGGGTAAATGATCTGAAAAGAGTACTGTACATGCTGTGATTTGTCTACCTGTAACATTTGTGTACATATGATCTATAATTGTTGATGAAGTATTTGAAACTCTAGTTAGACATTAGACAACTTATAAGTTGTTCAAAATTAAAACATGAACAAACTCTTAAAATTTACAACCTACAAAATCATCATCTATGGTGGCCGTGCATTTTCATACGCTGCACCTAAACTATGGAATGCACTACCACTCAACATCAGAGAATCCCTAAACTTAGGAACTTTCAAAAGAAAATTGAAAACGCACAAGTCCTCCAGAGCATACAGTTAGCGATTGAGCGTCAGAGAGGAAAACACTGTTTTTGGAATGTTGGCGCTATATAAACTTTGCTGATTGATTGATTGATAATTACTCCAATGGCGCCCGAATGTTTATGTTATGTTTATGTGCTCGTGGCATAATTTCGAAATTACATCACAAGAGTTTTCCTATTGAAACTTATAGGCGGACTCCTTAGAGCAACACACATTTGGCCGACTCCCTAGAGCAACACACATTTGGCCGACTCCCTAGAGTAACACACAAGAATAAACTATAGAACGATACTGGTAAGTCAAATATTGCGGAAATGAAATTAGTTGAAGACTTTTCACAGAATAATTACAAAATAGGTTTGAAGCAGTTTTGTCATTGCACGTGCTGGTTATTGTAATCACGTAAATCTCTGATTACGATGAACTATCAATTATTGTCGTCGTTTGCACCGTAGCAGTATCGCTGTCACAGAATGATCCTCCAGCCTGGACACAACTGAATGATTAACGTCCGATGTTTTTTTTCCAATTACATTTCTGCTGATAATACCAAGTGATGCTATATTTGACACTTGGAAGAGGAATAAGAATTCACAATAGCCGCTATCCCTATGTTAACTCTATGGAGAAAAGTAAAATTATTGATTTCGAGAAACTAAGACGTTCAAATTTTTTCTTACACCAAGAGCTTTAAAACGAGCCCCCCACAAGGAGTAAATCACAAAAGAATGGTAAAAGTTTGAGAGTCTGAATGTCTGTACCCGAGGCGCGTTCTACCTTAAGCCCCCTACGTAATGTCACTGTTAACAATGTTTTCAGGTTTTTTGCTCACGTGTTGACACACGTGAGCATATGTCGCAGTGATGTCTGTCTGTCTGTGTGTCTGTGTGTCTGTCTGTCCGTCTGTCTGTCTGTGTGTCTGTCTGTCTGTGTACTCAATATCTCAAAAACGGCTCATTAGATCAGAATCAAATCTAGTACATAGATTCAATTAGCAAATGGCAAGAACTGATTAGTTTTTGGTGGGTGTGGCTTGTTTACTTTTTGCTCATTTGCATAATTAATGATTTTAGAAAAAACTGATATATATTGACAACGACTGCACACAATTTAACTCTTTGCACCCTGACCCCCTGGTACTCTATGACATCATCGGACATTTCTGTCCGAGCCGCGTTCAAAGGGTTAATGAGATTCGCTACAAATGTTGATCACACCAAGATATATCAGCTTTGAAAGATATAAAGGGGTGACGTGAAAGATAATTACTAATTTGCATGTTTAATGAAATTTCCTAATTAGGAGTATATATCTGGATTTACTCTATCAAAATTGACAAACATTGGTATGCATATTGAAGATACTATGATTTAACGTTATTGAAAGTCATTAAGCATTTTACTTCATCCAAATCCTAATTTGCATATTTAATGACCTTTTGAAATTAAGGCTATATTTTCGAAGTTACATGACCAAAATTGATGAAACTTGCTTTATACATTAAAGATACTATGATAGAATATGATTAAATGTCATTAAGCATTTTTACATCAGCCAATTCCTCATTTGCATATTTTATGAACTTTCCTAATTAGGGGTATTTATCTGAATTGACGAGACCAAAGTTGATGAAACTGGCTATGTACATTAAAGATACTATGATAGAACATTATTGAAAGTCATTAAGCATTTGAAGTTTAGCCAATTCCTTATTTGCATATTTAATGAACTTTTATAATCAGGGATATTTATCTGTGTTGACAAGACCAAAGTTGACGAAACTTGCTATGTACATTAAAGATACTATGATACGACATTATTGAAAGTCATTAAGCATTTTTACTTCATCCAGCTCCTAATTTGC
>LD348625.1:40203-52030 GCA_001465055.1 Ptychodera flava | reverse complement strand
GGGGGGGTCATCCTGTTTTCGAAAGCTGGAATAGGGGGGGGGGGGGTCGGCCACTTTTTGACGTCGGTAAAAAATAATCCACACCCCCCCAGGCCGACGAAACTGACCAGTCCCTAAGCATTCCTTTCAGTAAGAATCTCAGCATATTTGTTTATACTAATTGTATATTATAGATGAAGTCCACATGTATGGTTTACAAATAATACACTGAACTAAACATTTGATTCATTATTAATTCTAGAATTCATGATAAACCAATGTACAGAGCATCAATGATCAATGTACACAGCATCAATGACCAAATGTACACAGCATCAATGACCAAATGTACAGAGCATCAATGACCATTATCAAGTTCATCAATGACAAGTTTACAGATCATTAATGACCCACAGTTCATTAAAGGCACATGAGTAGCAACTTTCGGCATTATTTTCATGATTTTATATTTATATTAAAATTAAAAATTTACCCAAGAATAATTATCCACTGATGGGGACTGCATGGGGAGGTTTCAGTGAGACAAATAAATGGGTGCCGCACCCAAATATGGCCGCCTCCATACAACTGCATGATAAACATTGTAAATGGTGTATGTACACATTTGAATCTTTACAAATACAACATGGTGCAACCCACTGAAAGGGATTCACTCCACTTTGACTAAAAAATTTTCTGTTTTTCACATAACATGGCAAGATTTTGTAAAAGGCGGGAAATTTAAAATGAACAAATTTTTTGCCTATTCTGCCACAAGCAAACGTTGTTGAGGCACTATATTGTTCAACTTGCAGATTGCATTGAATATCTGAGGAAAGTGGGGTACCTTGAGGTTGGACAAATTTCGCAGAGTTGCAGCTCATGTGCCTTTAAATGACCAATGTACAGGGCATCAGTAACCAATGTACAGTACATCAATTGCAGATATACAGTACATATGATGTCCCTACTGCTAAATCGTTTGATGATACTATTCTGAACTATCGTCTCCCAATGCGTGACTATAACTGTAATTTGATGCATTGACCTTTGACATTTTGCAGAGACAGCTGACCTATAAACGAGTAAAATCGACATCATCCTCATCCTCATAATTAGCTTTGCTCATCTGTTTATCAGATGCGGAAAATGATGGCACTCAGTACCAGCTTTAGTATCATATCCAAATATTTCCTGGGTGACCTGACCTGATAATTAGACAAATGGTGAAATTCACTGCCAACTTATTACTGTGCATACTTTCATAATTTTCTTTTGAATTGTAACATCGGTGTGCAAATCATTTTTAGCTCATTTTTGGTATGTATATAAATACCAAAAAGAGCTTATATGGTGAGTCGGTGGCATCTGTATGTCTTTATGTATGTTTAATTATTTTAATGGAATATCACATGAAGAATTATTTTTAGAATTCCTGCAGTGCTTGTATTTTTGTGTCTTGTTATTTGAGTGTTACGGTAACTCATGCAATAAGAATCGTGTTAAAATCTGCAATGTGTTAAGATCACCAGCATTCAATAAGAATTAAATATAAAAATGCTAATTATACGTGACACACAAAAGACTTTATACTCCATAAATGTAACCTGGGACCTGAATATTTCACACAATTTGGACTTTGAGAAGCAACAAAAAACATAATATAGCATTTGAACTTATGGCTATGAATGTTGTGCTGTAATTGTTGTAAACAGACATTTCACGTTGGAAGTTATCCAACATTGTAAAAGACAAAGGCTACAGTATTTTGATAAATATTAGAAGTGGCTTAAACATGGAGTGTATTTTAAAGGCTTGCTGGGAACGTATGATTCACCAATTATTCTATTGGAAACAGTCTGGAATAGTCGTATCGGACTCTGGTGAAATTGCAGTTTCATACTCACAATCATTTTAGTTAGGATTAACCCTGGCCCTTGACACTGATACTTACTTTACGCTGGTCACTTATCATATTATTTCATTTAATGAACTTTGACCTGTTATAATATTTCTTTGCAAATCAATAAGACAAATCAAATATAATATCTTTTTACATATAAAAACTGGCTGTCTCTTTACACATCATTTACACCACCACTTATAATGGTGATAGGCCATCCATGGCAATCTTACACAAACTTTGTACAAAATTTAACAGTATTACAAGACAAGACAGCAATAATCATTGACATATCATCTAGTTAATTTTCATTGTATTGCATGTTTAGAACTTTTGTCTCAACCTTTTTTTGTACACACATTGAATTTACACTTTGTCATGCCGCATTCCATTGCACTATAGTTCTTTCTGTTCACAATGCCAACAAACATTACAGCGATAAATACACTTCAATAAATAGTAACTCTATAATGCAAGCAGTACTGCAATCAATACTCTCTGCTGTCCATTTCACAGAGTAATACCTATTTGCATAAAACATTTAATACACTGTCAAATTTAATTTGCTATAAACATGGTAAATTCTGTCAAGATTGCTAGTATTGCCGTACATAAATTGATAATATCCATCAAATCAATGCCATTCAATTTATCCTGCATATTAAACATCGTAAACCTAGTAAATGTCTGCAATATCTCAAAGAAATGTCTCAAATTGAACACTGAGAAAAATTTAATCTTCTACCAGTAAATGTGAATATAGTTCATTCGATGATTAATATTGCCTTCAATACAAATATTTCTATTCATTGAATGCTAAAATGATCAGTCATCAAAGCATACATCACTGTCAAGTTATATTGCTAGTTCTTTGAAGTAAGGATAAGTTATTTATCAAGGAATTCTGAAAACAAGGTATTGATGCTGCCATGGGTGTTCATCTACCACTCTCCCTTAATTACATTATATACACCTAACATCAAGCCACTCTTTCTTCCTTAAAATTCCACTTTTGTCTATTTTTATACTCATAAATCATGTCAACTTTACAAATTAAAAACAAAACAGGAAAACAACAGAAAATTATTTCACTATTTTTAGCCAATCAAGTAATTTCTGCCTGGGTGCCAGGCGATTGCAACTTCAAAATATTCGCATGCAGAAACAGAGTATGTAAATTAGTCCAGAATCTTAAATTCATCCATTCCTGAAAAATCTTCCTACAGTAGCCATTAATGTCTAATTTCTATAGGCAGACTCTACCTGGCCATTGGGGATAGATTTGATCGAGTTGGTATCTTCTTTATCAGTTTGTGGTGTCATGGAATTTGAAGTAATTTCAGTACTTGCAGTGTCATAGGGTTGTTCAATTGTACCATAACCAGTCTTAATGTCGTCTTTGCAATCCAAGTATTCATCAGGTTGCAACGGAGGATCAGCCCATTTCTGTTTCTCTCCAGAAGCAAACAAACCATAGAAAATGACACCAGAAAAATGAATCAACGCTGATATCAAATATACCCGAGACCATTCTTTTGGAGTCTGCAATGAAAATAATGGACACAAATTATTAAAATGTGAATTGCTAGGTCAGGTTATCAGTACTTCTACTTTCATAGAAATTCTATAGATTTCTATAGAATATCTATAAGCCATAGAACTCTATAGAGTCTTTTTTGTAATTGACCCAAGGTACTATGGTGGATGCCCACCAGGGAGCTTATGCTTATGCGATGTGTGTGTTCAGAACCATTCAAGTTGCACTAACAAACCTGAACTGTTCACACTCAGAGTTGGTACCATTACAGACATGCAATGTAAATTATTGCCACATACAATACAATCTCATATGGCCTCAAGGTGCCTACAGTTTTGACATTTGAGTCCAATCTTCAGATTACGGTCCCTCCACAAATGATAGGGAAATGCTCTATTGTCAGGATGCAGGCTTTGATTTCGTTAAATTGTTAATTCACATAATAGATTACAACCAGCATTGGTGTTGTCAAAGTTAACACGGACACCTGATATATGCCCATAGACTTGCATAACAGAACCAGTACATGCATGATGGAACCAGTACATGTTTGTGGGGATAGAATCAAAACAATGTGATAGAGGGGGGCTGTGGTTTTTCTGATAAATTCCCTGGATTGAACATGTCATTACAAAATGGGTAACTACAGTATATGTCCAATAGTATTTTGAGTTTCGGAAATTAACAAAAAGTTTTCACTTAAGTGAGATACAATACCCTCATCAGAGCAGACAAAAAAGATATATGATCGACAGTGTCTTCAAAGTGCATTTCATTTTATCACATATATACTGTGTTACAGATACACACTTTGATTTGAGTTTGTGATTTCTTCCTCAATAACGAAAATATGTGAAGTGTTACCAAATTAAAAATTTAGAATGGCTTCCAAAACACTTTCACGATCTCCTCCCTGGCATTGCCATAACAACACTGATGTCACCAGCTGCACCTTTTGTTAAGATTGATATCTTGCTATTCAGCCCCTGTTGTGTATTTTCACAAATTCAATAATATTATGCAGTAAAATGAAAAGAGTGGCACCTATCCGGAGGACACGTGCAGTGTGTGTTTAGAATTTGTCAAAATGAATTATGGGCAAAGCTTAGGTAAAGACTACATCATATATACACAGACACACTGGCCTGGTATGAGTTAAAGTCCAGTGACTATTAAAAGATTCTGTGCGAAATTTTACAAAAGAACAATTTGACTGTGATTTCAACTTAAACTGTATCTATAGAGTTGAAACCAGGATTTGAGTGAAAGAGTAATTGTACTGAAATCAATGAAGGTGTGAAAACCTACCTCATCTGGTGTTAATCTTCCAACCATTATTGGACAAAGCATACCAGAAAGTGTCCCGGCAGCATTTGATAAACCCATTAGTATACTGGCATATCTTGGTGCAATGTCAAGATGGTTAACGTTGAAACCTGTAGGCAAGCAGTTTTAATATACATTGATGTCTCTATGTAGATATAGAACTAGTTAAAAAAACTTAGAGATAATGATATTTAGATAGCATTTGAACTATAAGAATCTGAAGATACAGGAGCCTCTCTCTATGACTCGTGTATTTCACTTCACAATAAATAGAATGTTTTCATGACATATAGCAACTATCACAACAGCTGACCTCAAATTTAAAATTAAATAGAGCCCTCTATAGTTGCAATGACAGTTATTTGTGATAACAGATAATCATTGCTTGGCAAAAGTTTCCGTTCAGTCATTGTCCAGTTAGCAGTGTGGTTTTTCAAAAAATTTGATTGCAAAATTCAGTAATGGACCACTTGGCTCTGTGGTCTTGCCAAAAGTTGATTGCAAAATTTAAGTCACTGACCATTTAGCGGTGTGGTCTTTCAAAAAATTGATTTCACATCATATTAACATGATTGGTATTGTCCTCTTGATTTTCTATGGAAATTTGTCATACTTTTGGCATACTTATGATATAAAATTCTGAAAAGTGGATAAAAATGCATTTATGTGTTTCAAAACTAGCGTTATGAATGGTGATTATTCAACATATCATATTTGAGTTTTTTTGTCAAGAAAAACTGTGTTAATCAATGTGCCCTCTCAGCCAATGTCAGGACAAGCGTTTCAAGTGTATAAATCTCTTTCACTCAAAGAAATTTTATCATTTACATAATTATTTAAGTGCAGACTGACTTCAGGAAATCTGAAGATATTTAGAGATTCAGCCAAGAAGCTCAGGAATCTTAAAAGGTAGAGTGCATAGGGCTATTTATCATTATGCAAACATGCATTAAGTCAACATTCAGCAACAATGAGTTGCTTGTTTGTATACACTTCAGCAAATACATCATCTTCTTTTAGTTCACTGCTTATATTGAAATCATTGAATTAGTGACAATTTACCTTCGTTGCCAGGTAATTGAATTCCTTGTCATTCATTTGTGCATAATTACATTATTTAGGATTGGTATTAACTTAATTGATGTATTGTTTGCAATCAGTCTTATGAAATTAAATCAATTATCAATTAGTCCATGTAACATCAAGTTTAGACTGTCTTGCATAGCAACTTTCCTGTCCATAATCCATATTGAGATAACCCTCCTGTCAAAACAAACTCTGACAGTTCTTATTTATCACAGTTACCTCGTAATGCTATGTACAAAGAAGACAATATAATGTTGATACATTAAGTATGAAGTGATAAGATGCTAATCTTTTGCCTAAACTTCCACCCCTATAGTGAGTGTAGAGGTCCATATCCACCACTATAGAGGTGAAGAGGATCATGGAAAACAACACAATTGGACATAACGATTGGTGATTGACCCTTAGAGCAGGTAAAATACATGTGAGATTCGTACCTGATATTGCAAAACCACTGAATCCAACAGCAATGATGAGGCAGATTATAGCCATCTCCTTGCCTTTGGAGTAACCAACAACCAATAGAAAGACAGCTTCCAGTCCAAAACCTAGTAAACCAATAAAAAACATTGCTTTTTAAACTCATAATTCTCTGTGATTTAGAACATCACTGTTTTGTTCAAGAATGTTCCAGTTCACAGATTTTGAGATCTACCGGTACTGCTGTTATTGACAAAATTTCAAAACAATGTCATTTTAACAAAATGTTGTTGAACAAGTTTTAACAACTGTCATGACAACGGATGTCTCAGCATTACTGTTGCATGTAAACATTCCTGACTTGTTTTTAGTCCCCGCGGACGGCGGGGACATATAGATTGGGTCCTGTCCGTCTGTCCATCTGTCCGTCCATCTGTCTTTCAGCAGCCTTTTCTGTGTCACCCCTGAGCCAATTCCTTTGAAACTTTGTGCAAGGATAAAGTACCGTAGCATACATATGCACGTCTCTTTATTTTACGATATGATCCGATATGGCCGCCGGGCGGCCATTTTGTTGCAATTTTTCTTGTTTTTAACCATAACTTAACCATCCCTTGACCAATTTCATTCAGTGTTGGTACACAGATAACGTATTATGGCATATATATGAAAGTCAATTTATTTTGTTATAGGATCCAATATGGCTGCCGGGCGACCATTTTGTTGTGATTTTGTCATGTTTCTGAACCATAACTCAACTATCCCTGAACCGATTTTGTTCAATGTTGGTACACAGATAATGTACTATGGCATATATATATGCATGTCAACTTATTTTGCAATACAATCCAATATGGCCATCAGGCGGCTATTTTTTGCAATTTTTTCTTGTTTTTGAACCATAACTGAACTATCCCTGAACAGATTTTGTTCAAACTTGGCACACAGACATTGTATTGTAGTGGGCATGTGCATGTCAATTAATGGTGTGAGCGGGGACTGTGTCATCAGTGATGATTTGTACATGGAGAGCTGGATCTTATGACCTCAACACATCCCCCACCCCCTCCTTCCCTTAAACCACTACCAAAAGAAAGCTTTGTTGCAGCATCATTCCTTTGGAAGACCTAGGATCATAACAAACTGATTTGTCTTTTTGCCTAATGATGTCTTAATTCTGTTTTATTTAATTCTTCAGTGTTGTATCGTAGCAATATCGGGTAAATTACTGATAGGTTAATTTCAAAATAAATTAGACATCACATGAGTGAAAGCATTGGATGGAATGACAGGTAACCATGGTAATTACAGTGTAAATTATGGACTAGCGTATCCTTTCTTAGTACTAAGACATCAAATTCAGACAAAGATAACTACTATACTACCCTTCACACCTTGACTTAGAGCCAATGTCACGTATTCTACTCATTACATTTAGACTTGGAGCCAGTATCAGCTATTCTACCCATCACTTTTAGACTTAGAGCCAACATTCTACCGATTAAAAAGCAAGAGTGATGCCAATGTCAGCAATACAGGCAGAGATACTTACCCCCACAATTAAATATCTTGCGAACTGTTGTTGTTGATAATATTTGTTTTCGCCGGAGATAGTCTGCTAGTTGACCACCAAGTGGTACTATAATGGTCATTACCAAATGTGGCATAGCAGAAATGACACCAACCTAATGTCACACATAGAGATGTCGAGAAAAAGCAAAATTTTTGTCATTTATGAAACTTTTATGGTAATTGATCTGGGTATTTCATTGTATAATGAACAATTTATTTTGAGCATAAATTTATTTTACGATAGTTCGCGCCTCGAAATTGAAAGACTGTTTTTGCTCAAACTTTCCTAGATGAAACTTTCAACCATTCTCTTAACAAGTCAATAATAAAAATTGGGGTTCACCGTGCAAGGTTTGGCACTAGTGAAACAAATTACCCAACACGTTAAGATATTTGAAATCCAAAATTGCTGTCATTTCTGTGTTAACTCTATGGGGAAAAATTAAATTTTGGATTTTCAAAAAAACAGACGGTGAAAGTTTTTCTTTCTCTAAGAGCCTTAAAATCGGTCCCCACATGTGGTGAATGAGAAAAAATTGCAGAAATTTGAGAGTCTATCTGTCCCCGAGGCGCATTCTACCTTATAAGACAATGTAATCTCCTTTAAGGTAGAATGCATCGCGGGGATTGATATTGACACTTTTCCAAAACATTTATTATTATTTATTATTTCACTTTATTTCGGACTAAATATGTCCATAGAATTCTCAGTACAATGATGAATTAAGGTACAGATAAATAAATATCATAATACACACTGAAGAAGTGATTTTAGTTGTGCATTATCATGCAAAAAAAAACCACAACCACAACCGCTCAATGGAAAAGTGATTTTATCCACATTTTACGGAGATCAGAAATAAAATACATGCAATCATAAACTTGATGTACGCTCGTATTTCCACTGCGTGATAAACGTACTATAAAACCATACATTTGTTTTCTAAGAAGAGCATCAAAGTTGCATAGCCCATTTGTGACAAACATGGAGCTGGCACTACTTCGTCTCTTATAACCAAAAAAAATACGGGCGGCATTGTTGTAGGCAACTCTTAGTTTTCTCGTGGCATCAGCAGAATATTTGAACCAGAGGTGGCCACCGTACAATTGAAAGCAATACACTTTAAAAATTCTACATTTCACTTGAAAAGAGCACAAGGAAAATTTCCTTAGCAGCATATTTGCTGAGACATAGAATGCTCTCCTTTGTCGCTCAATATCGCTATCATCTCTAAAGTTATGTGTTAACAAAAACCCAAGATATTTCTTTCTTTCGACAAAAACAATTTTGACACCATTGAGGTAAACAGCGGGAATGTGCTTAACTTTAGAACTATCTGGGGTGACACACAAACATTCTGTCTTTTTCGTATTGAAGACAATGTCATGAGTATTACTATAAATGCTGCAAATGATGACTACCGGTAGTTTCTGTGTCCCTTTCACAGAGGGACTTATCAGACAAATATCATCAGCATAAAAGAGGTGATTGATGAACATGCCACCAATATTACAACCTGTTCGTGAAGTTTCAATTCTATAGCTTAAATCATCAATATAAATATTAAATAGTTTCGGTGACAATATTCCACCCTGCTTAACGCCATTTTTCACGTTGAAACCCTCTGAAATGCAACAGCCCCAACTGATAAAAATACATTGCGACCTATACCAAACAAAGAGAAACCTGACAAAGCAAATAGGCACTTTACGAAAAATCAACTTTTTCAACTTTTTTCAACTTTTTTTATGATATGCCACCAGTGAGGCTTTGAAGCCTTTTGAGTTAACATTGGGATGGCAGCCATTTTAATTCAAAATATCTTTAAAATCTGGATAATTTGTTTGTCTGGGACTGATATTTGCATATCCCTGATTTTCATTCTTGATTTGGAATGAGAATGCATGGTTGGAAGTTTCCTTGCATAAATTTTGCTGAAATTTTATCTCTCACTTTCCAGGCACATACTACCTTGATTTATTACATGTCTTGATGTGAGGGCATATCAGTGCATTGATTTGAATAGGAACACCTAGGGAGTTAGTGGGCCGTGTGAGCAATGTATGGACGGGTTTCCAGAGTTACCTGTTCCAGTGAATCCCTTTGAGATTGATGTTAGGATAATGTGAATGATATTGTATATATGACAGTTTTACCATTATTGACCAGCGTATAGCAAACATATTTTAACGACAGTCAAAATAGCAGTGTGCACATGGATATTTTACATCTAGTGGTAAGCATCTACTTTGATGTCAAATCAATAATAAAACTATTTCAGTGAAAAGTTGAGAAATGAGGACTAAATCTGATAACTATTCATATTTATTAATCTTTTGTCAAAGCTTGATTTTTCAGAGGAATTTTAAGCCACTCCTTTCTGCCTTGCTTTAGATCTGTAGTAAATTCCATATACCGGTACATCTACTGATGGTCTAATGTATATCTATTATTTCCAAAGGCCTTATCAATATGAAACATTAGAAAGAATATGTACATACAGCAGAAAGTTCGTATCCATAGACTTCTTCAAAATAAGATGGTGAACTTGTTAGCAGTAAGTAGAATGTCCAACTTCGACATATATTAGCCACAATAATAGCATAGACGGGAAGTGAAGTGAAAAAACTTTTCCATGGTGTTTTGTGACCCTACAATGTGAGAGACAGAAAGATGGAGACAGAGTCATTTTCATATATTAGAAAGCATTTATGGTGCATAAACTGGGCAAACATGATTGGTGCCTAGTTTCTGCAAGTTTTCCAGGAAGTGCCCGTCTATGGCTCAAAATCAGGTGAAAACGGTACACCCTGTTTGCCTTTCCTGTGGGCCACTTTTTGTCTGTTTACAGAGAAAGCATTCTGTCATCACAGATTAAATCAATCGAAAAACTGGTCACCCTATTTGTGTCCTGCTTTTTGCTCTGATAACAGAGTGGTCAAGATGCTTCTATTATGTAATACTATAATAATAGTATAAACATTTCCTACATAGGCAAGAAGAGAAACAGAAAAATTTGTTTTATTTAATATTTGACCCAAACTGCAATGTTACTGTGGTTTTATGACTTCTCCGGACACCAAATTTGCTAATTACCCAGCAACTTTGCTGATGATATTGAGACTTTGATCGGTAATTACCAAAGCACTTTGACAAGTTTGAATAGGGTATATATACAGGCAAATATTTTTGCTGAATGCAGAGGTGCTCAGCGAAAGAGTTGACGATTCCAACTAAGGGAGAATTATCAAAGTACAGATTATGAATTAAAGACTATTGAGTGATGATAAGAAAGATTTAGGACAATTTAAATGGCACACACATAATCAATTCCAATTAGTTTATGATTCTGCGCCTTGTAGTCTGTAACTCTCAATTTGTGTTGCCAGCAATCAAACAAAAATTCAACAAATAATCTTGCAACCCACTTTCAAATTAAAAGTAGCCATTAAGGTAGAATGCACCTTGAAAGGGAAAGACTTAAACTTTCCTCAATCTTTCAACCATTGTCTTTTAAAATCAAGAATAAAATTCAGGGGTCATGATCCAAGTTTTGTTAATAAACAAAACCATCGCAAAAAATGAATTAATGGTCTTGACCATTAATTCATTTTCACGAAAAATGAATTAATGGTCAAGACCATTAATTCAGTTTCATGATGGTTACATTGCTCGTGTCTATATATTCGGTTCATAGTCACCCGTGCATTCAGTATTTTGTGACATGCCAAACAAGTACTATCTTGCATCGGACAAAGTTCCTGAAAAATTGCCGACTTTGTCCCTTAATAACTCTATGGAGAAAAATAAAATTTTCTAGTTTTGGAAAACTTAGATCAAGACCTTTAATATGAGCCCCCACAAGGGGTAGATCAGAAAGGAATTGATATGAGCCCCCACCAGGGGTAGATCAGAAAGGAATTGATATGAGCCCCCACAAGGGGTAGATCAGAAAGGAATTGATATGAGCCCCCACAAGGGGTAGATCAGAAAGGAATTGATA
>LD348620.1:212998-241641 GCA_001465055.1 Ptychodera flava | reverse complement strand
TTTTTTTTTGTGGTTTGTTCCACATTTACAAGTGTGCTGACAAAGTGGAAAATATAGCATTTCATCAAACTTGTGCAAAAAATCAAACAATGAATTAATTTAATCATAGAGTGTATCCTATGGTGTTCCCCGTAACAATCCACCCATATCACACTGGAAACAAGAATACCAGTACTCCTTTATCTGGTGATTGGTTTACTAAGTTTAACCTGTTCACCCCCAATTCCCTGTAAACAGGTCCACACTCACCATTGACAACAATGGGATTGGGCCAAACCATGGTGGTGAAAGGGTTAAACAGTGTAAGAGTTAAACAGTATATTAAAACTGTCCATTATCATAACAATCAAAATGCATATTGTGTAGGCAGATAAATCATGGATTTCCCTTTTATTAAGAGTACTGAAAAATCTGTAGCATAGAATTATCAAGATTTTTTCTACAAGATTAGTTTTACCCATGCTGGTCAAATGGGACTGACACCATGTCATTGAAAGTATTCTTAGGTAAGGCTGACATCCATATCTAGACTTGTTCTTGTCACAAGTAGAAGCAAATCCCTTGCTGGTATTCATCTATATTGCCCTGTGTTGTAAATCCCCACCTCAATTTTTGATCGTTGAAGATTCGATCAATTTGTAATGTTCTATTTTTTTAGAAACTGGGGGAGGGTCACAAATTTTTCAGCCTTGCTTTGGGGGAAGGTCATAAATTTTTCAGCCTTGCTTTGGGGGAGGGTCATAAATTTTTGGTCACTCTCTTACGAAATCCCCCGACCCTCCCCCCCCCCTGCTAATTTACATCCAGTCCCTAATTACGCTCTCTGGTTGTTTTTTTTCAAGGGTTCAACAAACGCAAAAAGTGAAAGGACATATATGCATGTCAATAGGTTTTTATCACCCTTGTTATATCCCGATAGTGAACAAAGATCGATTAAGTCCATTTGCAATACACAATCTACCTTGTACGCGACGGTTTTATTCCTAGAAAATTTCTTTCATGCAGTTTTATGTTAGGTGTAACTGTCTTCTTACGTATCTTTCCCTTTGACACTTTATGCACCCCTCATCTTTTGTGGCATTGTAGAACCTGTCTACCACAAAAAGCAGCAACACTGTCTGGGTTTCTGTACTCTCTGCTTAGATACCTGTCTAACTCCATCCGTCAGCGTTGAATTGCTAATTTCCACTTTGTCACCGCAGGCATCTAACCCGATTGAGGAGACGTGAAAACTGGGGCGGCAGGCACTCAAAGAAGGACATATCTGTCAACTAGCCAAATGACGGAGCTTAACTGATCAGTGATGCTACAAATGGCGCAATGGCCAAATGAGTGGAATGATACCAACTTTATTGCATGAACCAGCAGTAAATAAAACAGGGGCTTGTACAATCTAAATGTACAACCACATGGCCATACTCCTCTGACAACACAAGCACATGTACATGCCTACACATACAAACACAACTCGCAAATGAAAAAAAATAAAGACAGGTAAATGAATGTTTGCTTTAAACGTTAATGGTTGACTATAATTAGTTAAAAAAAATAAACAGAGAATGAAGAGTACATGAAAAATAACATTGGTAAATAAAAAAATATTTCAAAAAAAGTTGGTATGTAAGAATCAGAACACATTGAAACACATAGGAAGTTTTTTCTTTCTTTCTTTAAAAATTCAATAGTGATGTAAGTCTCAGGACTACAGTCAAGTCTATGCATTATAGTTCATTCATCACTGCAATCCTGGTACGGCTTCACAGCTTGTATTGATGGCTGCGCTGCTTCCATACAATTATCTTCTTTGTTCGTGGCAATATAGTCCAACAAAAAATCCGATGCCGACGATTTGGACGAGTGGTCGTCTTCCTTTTCGCACGGCTTCCCCATCTGTAGTTTGGAAATTTGTGATCTTCACAATGCCTCTGCTTTAGCACTGGTCTATGTCAAAATGATCGTGAGGCTGGTGGTTGATTCTGTATGGGTTAAACGTTCTTGAGAATGTCTATCTGTTCCCCTATGGCCTCATCGATATTTTTGATGTGGGACTTTAGAACTTCCCATTCTTCTAGGTCGATCGTCATGCCCTTCTTTGTCGGCCAACCTTGGAAAACCTGACGGATGTGGAGCCGCCTTTACCTTTCCCTTCCACAAAGATGTTGATACCACCTTTCCATCCCTGTTTAATAGGAAATGTTTTTCGTAGTTGGAAGGTTGGAAGCCAGTCAACTAACAAATGTTGGGTGTAGCTGTACAACTCACTTGTCTGCTTTCAGTTTGGAATAGTTTTGATGTCTCTTCGATTATTCCAACATCAATTTAGATGTACCAGGCTACCTGTCAAGCTACGAGCTTGTTACAACCCAACGTAGCTCCGGTAGGCATAATTCATTCGCTTCAGTTACTGAATGACAAAAGAGGGGCTGTAGAGCAGTAATTTGTAATACTTTCGTAATTTGTAATACTACAGTAAATTGTAATAAAATCTTTACGGTAATTTGTAATACTGCAGTAAATTGTAATAAACTTTGGAGTAATTTGTAATAATTGAACTAGCGCAATTTGTAATGAAGTTTGGAGTAATTTTGTAATAACAATCACTGCAGTGATTTGTAATAACATGTGGAGTAAATTGTAATAAAGCTTTTTCGATGAACCAATCTCTAATTTGAATGATGGTACTAGTCAGTGAGCAGACGCTGATTGCGTATCCTTTTATTTCGAGCAAACGTGTTTTCTTTTAATCATGTTTTAGCAAAGTTTTAACATGTAAAATGAATAGATGGATTTTCAGGTAACAGACGGCCTTCTATCTATCAAGCAATCATGGGGGCGCCCTGTTATCCTTCCCTGAGAACCGGAGTCATCAACAAGCACTGTTTAAGCGTTTTAAAAAACCTAAATTGACACCACTCTGAAGCAATGACGATGGCGTGATCAACTACTTTAATTACATTCATAAGTAACTTACTGGGGACAGCCTACATAAACCTAACCCAGCTTCAGATTGATTACATCATTAGGGTTTGGTCAATCGCCTAACTGTATTATTTTTTCAAATATACTAAACAAGAGGTAAACTTTTGAATTCTTATATGCAGGGCTATAGCACACTAGTGTTTCGTCCGAATGAATCAAGGAGTTTATTGGTTCTGCTGTATACCTGGCGCGATAGTAGCCCAATGTCGCGACAAACGGCAAAAGTTTGGCTCCTTTCCAGGCTTGTAACTCTTGCATTTCTTTGAGAGTTATAATGATTGAAAGATTTGCCAAAATTCTGCAAGGTATTTGACCATTACCAAGGATTTTTCTACAAAATTTCTATACATTGCAGAACTTTTGGAAATGTTCCAATCATTATTACTCTTAAAGAAATGCAAGAATTATAAGCCTGGAAAGGAGTCAGCTACTATCGCTCCAGTAAAACATAACCAATGATCTCCCTAATTCTTTCGAAGAAAACTTTAGTGTGCTATAGCTCTGCTTAAAGCCGCACTTTTCAATCCCAGGTTCTCGCATCAGTGGAGTTCTTCTCCAAGTCAAATACTTGGCCAGTACGATGTTTGATTTCTATAACATTAATTACACAAACTGATCTCAACCTTGTATCATCTTTTGCTAATCCTGCAAACAGAGTTTATAAAAGCGCCTTTCAGCTATTCAAAAGTTTCGGTTCTCAGGGAAGGATGGAAGGGCGCTCTTACCGTGGATAGATAGATAGAAGGCACTCTGTCAACTTAAAATCAATCTTTGCCTTTTACATGTTAAAACTTTGCTAAAAATGATTAAAAGAAAACGTGTTTGCTCGAAATAAAAGGATACGCAATCAGCGTCTGCTCACTGACAAGTACCACCATTCAAATTAGATTGGTTCATCGAAAAAGCTATATTACAATTTACTCCAAATTTTAATACAAATCACTGCAGTGATTGTTATTACAAATTACTTCAAATTTTATTACAAATTGCGCTAATTCAATTATTACAAATTACTCCAAAGTTTATTACAATTTACCGCAGTATTACAAATTACTGCAAAATTTTATTACAATTTACTGCAGTATTCCACATTCATGCCAATGGATTTCCACCTCCTCCGCATAATCACGCTAATACATTCATATCAATGTCAATGCGCTTCCTGCCTACCTCATCATAACACTAAACTATACATATTTTTATGCTTATGTACTTCCTGCTTATGTTATTGATGGCTTCCTGCGTACATCATCATTACGATAAATTATTCATACTTTTTATGCTAATGTACTTCCTGCTTACGTCATTAATGTATGCTCATATGATGTGAATCATTAAATATTCATCATTTTTTTGAATATATGAAAATTAAGTGTGCCAAAGAGACTTATATAACTACTTCTACGGGCGAGATTTGTGTCACTGCAAACATAAAAGTCCGTAAGTTAAAAACACTGACGACCGAGATCAGGATTGACGAGTAGAGATCGGCGGAGACTGGTGACGGCAGCGTTGTGGCCACAAACATGCAATGAGTTACACTATGTGTGTCTTCGAATGGAATCTATCGCGCTCGGCAAGATCGTAAACTTGTGTGATATTTTTAAAAGCCCATGGCATCTCTTAGAATGAGAATTGATGTTTGGATTGTGTCGTTGCATTTACTTCATAAATCTATTCATGAATATTTTTAAATAACTCTTGAATACGATGGCTATCTGTCTATAGTGTAATGAAAGTTCACGTGACCGGATACGCATGTCTGGTCGGTGGAAATACCATCCGATGTATCACAACTTGATTAAATTTTAAGTAAAACTATCTGTTGGTTGATATTCCACATTACTTGTTAATAATAATAAGAAGTTACTTCAAGTACAAAGGCATAATATCTGTTACTCAAGTTTCATGCATACTGCAATCCTCAAACAGAAGTGAAAGAATCCCTAAAAATATATGTATGTGTGTGTGTGTCTGTGTTTGTTGGTACGTGCATGCGCATGTTTGCATGTACGTACGTATGCATGTATGTATGTATGTATGTATGTATGTATGTATGTATGTATGTATGTATGCATATATGTATGTATGTATTATGTATGTATGTATCTGTATGTATGTATGTATGTATGTATGTATGTATGTATAGATGTATAGATGTATAGATATATAGATGTGTAGATGTATGTCGGCATCAAAAAGTAAAAAAAAGTATATTCCCACTATATTCCCTCTTTCACTGTTTTAGTCATTTACGCAGTAGTTAATAAAAAAGATAATGTTGAAGTACTACAATTGATTGCCACACGTATTCCAAACGGAATGTATCTTTAACTTCATCTTTAAGGTGTAAAGGACACTTAGGCAAGCTAAGTGAAATAGTGGAAAGCCCTCTGGCTGACAGTTTAATTATGCTGCAAACAAAAGAGTGTGCTTTTGCATATACTGTATTGTGGAGTATTTGGAAGTACATTGGAGCTGTAGGGATGGATGTCACTAAATATGTTTTCAATGACAGAAAAGCTATCTTATGTGCTACCTACCAGGCACATTAGTGAAGTGGTCTGCACAAAATACTATTATTTTAAGATAAAGACAGAGAACCTTGATAAGGAAGCGTGGTGATGATAATTGTAGTCCAAAAGAAATGTCAATTTCTCTTTTTCCTGTTTGACTAGCATCAATGGTAAATTAAGGGGAGGCATATTGAAAAAAGAACTACTCTCTCAAAAATTATAATCTTTGTCTCTACATAGACAATGTCCTTCACTGTCTTCGTTCGCCGTTCAGCAATTTCAGTCAACTAAAAGAACCTCTCCACCATTTTAAAAATCCAAACAGATGAAGGCTATAATTTAAATAGAATCATTAAAGACACTATGTTTCCTATTATAAACCTTCTGCCAATAATGCCTTTGTCATTTAGCTACTAGTTTCAGTTGAACTACTACAAATTGGTATCACCAGGCATTTTGGATTGTTGTCTAATAATTAGATATTATTCCCTAATATTTTTCTTCGTTCAGCGAAGGAAAATACGAAGAACGTAATGACCGTGTCACCACGAGTCGAAGACGAGTGGTGACACGGTCATTACGTCATGAGTATTTTCCGAGCTGAATGAAGAAAAATATTAGGGAATAATATACTTATCACATGCACAAGCCAAGAATTCGTTATTTTTTGCAAAATAAAATAAGTTTTCCATGACGATTCCGCGTTTAAACTTTTGAACTACTTTAGGAATAAATATCAGTACGCTGTGCAAAAGTTGTCAATCATTTCCAGTCGTCCGTCGTGTGCGTTAGCGCTCACGTTCGTTCGTGTGTGAAGCAAATGACAGCTCTCGGTCTACACGTAGGCTACCTTCCGCAAAGTGATACTCTATTTCAAAGATAGCATAGTCCTAGAAATTTATCACAGACGCAGATACGCTATTTTTCGGGAACAAATATCGACTGAATCTCGACGGCGCGAACACTGTAAACGACGCGCCTGACCCTGTTTGCAATGCGTACGGAACCCACGGTATACGCGACCAGCTTCGAGTTCGTTGTTTCCGCAAATTATTCACGTAATTCCTTCGGAATATACAGGCGGTACACTCTTGTGTTTACATTGTTAAGATTAGTAATGTCGTAGTCTGTGAAAATGTCGATTTCATTACATGAATTTTGATCGTGGGAGAAACATTGGCAGCCATGTTGTTTGTTTACATATTTACGAGCACACCGAAGATCGACAAAAAAAAGGTCCGACACACCAAAATTGATGACATAGACGCAGGTTGTCGTGACGTAGAACGACCAGAGAATAAATCCCGTATTTTTTGTTCGGAGACGACAAACTTGGCTTGTGCATGTGATAATGATAGTGAGAGCATCATCAACAAATCAAAACCCACTATGGTTCATTTTTAACCAGTAATTATTTTCTCACTGTTGCTATCCTTGTCATTTAGCAACACTGCACTTCTAGGAGTAAATTGAAGTAGACTATATATAATGACCAAAATGTATTTTCAAATCAATGTATCTGTTATATTTCCTATTATAGGTGTGAAGAACATCGAGGAAGCTGTCGATTTAGAAAGAGTGAAAAGTCCTAAGACTGACTATTCAATTATGCAACGCAATAAAAAGAGTGCTGGTGAATATGCTGCAACTGGCAGAGTATCGGGGAGTACAGTCGCAGATATTACTAATATCTCTTTAATGACAGAAAACGCAATACCGGTTGCTGATATTAGAGAGATAACGGAAGACGTTAGCACTAAAGACTCTGGTTTGCTGAAGGAGACAGAGGACTCAGATGTGCGGAAGAGTGATGATGGTTCCAAGGTGTCTGAAGCTACGGCAGATTATGATATATCTGAGATGTCTGCAAAATCTGATATGTCAAGATATGATGAGAAAATTGTAAGGAGGCAACTTTTTATTATTCAATACGTTAAAGATTGCTACTTTTATTTAGCAGCAGGTGCAATTTCCATGAAATGTCTTTTGAATGCATGTTCAAGTTTTTATACTTTGTGGTCCGATGTGTAATTTCCACTCTCCAGATTAAATTTAATGCACTTTATGACACTTTCTAAAGAAATTATAAAATCTAACATTATAGATTTACATTTTTTCCAAATCTGATTGTAAAACAATAACCAAGGAATTAGTGCTACCTGAAAACAATTTTAGATATTTCGTAAAACATCTGTATTTCTTGATTTAGTACGTGACAAAATTGAAGTGTTTGGAGTAACAACACGACAACAGCAAATGTTTATTTAATATCGATTGAATATCGTTAACTGAAGGTGATTTTGTAAACTCGTACATAGTCTGCAATACATTAAGAGAAATGCTCTACATTCTACCAAAGTTTGTAAAAAGTTGTGGTTGATCGTTTATTTTTGAAGTGAACACCCTATCCAAAAAATATAAGCGAAAACAAAATGAACATAACAAATTCTACAAATTTCTGCTGATACAATTATTTTACAAACGTTGGTAGAATGTAAAGCATTGTATTTTTTTATATTTCAAAATCGCTGAAATTCTTGGACTCTTAAATTAAGGACGTAAGCAAAATATCACAAAATAAAGCAAATAGTCCTAATTCAAAGAGCAATATGGTGTATTTAGAAGAATCACAGGATTATATAACACAAATGCATACATAAATTAAAACCCTTGATCACATCACAGTTTTTGCTAGCTATTTGCCAGCTTCAACAAGGACGCATACCATAATGTTCTATTTATCTTTTTGATTACATAGATGAACTAACAGAATTTTTTCAAAAAACACGTTGCAATAAAATTGAGTTGTTCTTAATACATGTGAATAATACAATAAAAACAAACACATATGTTACTAATTGTTTTTACAATATACATAATCTTTCTCTGAACAAACAATGGGCTGTCTGTCCATGTAGGGGATAAGAAGGCTACATTAACTACTGGTCATGTTACAGTGTCTGTGTTTATAATTTTGGTATTTCTGAAACAAGTAAACTTATATTAATCAGAAACCCCAATATGTGAAAGAATATTTTGAATTGTGTTGTAAAATGGTTATCAATCATTATCGTACCAAACATAAAACAAGGTCAACTTTTTCCAGGAATTTTCAGGGCTACTTTCAGCTGCCTTGGACAGAGATGTATCAAAGTTAGCAACGCTTATACAGAAAGGAGCAGATGTTAATGCTGTGACCAAGGTATTGCAATTTTGATTACATATATTTGTATGATTAAGACATGGAAAAAGTTTAAAATGAAGGATGTTCCATGCATGCAGGGATATCTAATGAGATGGTTCATTGCACTTTCAATTATTATGCCATTTAACCATAACGTCTTGAGAAATACTATGATGACCCTAAGCATATGTGTAAATTACAGGAAGGATACACTAGTTTACATATTGCTGCAGCCGCTGGTGATGTGGACACTGTGAAGTATCTTATCATTGCAGGCATTGATAAAGACAAGAAAAATAAGGTAAACAGAACATATAGTGGCATTTTGAAGTAGTTTTACTAGATAAATAGGATAAATAGTTTAGAGTCAAGAAGAAAATAGTACAATAATAATGATAATGATTATAATAACGATGTGTTTATTCAGTACACTTGGACTCAAGCCTCAGATACGTATAAAGTATATACCCTGGCAGTAGCATATGTGAGTACATTTTGCAGAAAGCAGGTAACTACGATAGTGTTAAACAGTAACAACCTCACTCAAGAATATATTTTAAAGTTATGGTCTTCGAACTTCGAGACTAGACTTTTCAGACAGATTACTAGGTATTATTGGTCGTTGTGTTATGTTTGCGCATATTCAATTCTCCAGTGTCATTCTGATCTCTTCGTTGTAGCACATTTTCCTCATCAGGCTGTGAAAATGGTCTATAATCTCTGATCTAGAGACGAACTATCCGTCCACACCTGTTCCAGTTGTGATCACTTACAAAAAAATTGAAGGAATATTTTCCGAGCTGAACGAAGAAAAATATTAGGGAATAATATACTTATCACATGCACAAGCCAAGAATTCGGTTTTTTTGCAAAATAAAATAAGTTTTCCATGACGATTCAATGTTTAAACTTTTGAACTACTTTAGGAATAAATATCAGTACGCCGTGCACAAGTTGTCAATCATTTCCAGTCTGCAGTCGTCCGTCGTGTGCGTTAGCGCTCACGTTCGTTCGTGTGTGGAGCAAATGAAAGCTCTCGGTCTACACGTAGGCTACCTTCCGCAAAGTTATACTCTATTTCAAAGATAGCATAGTCCTAGAAATTTATCACAGACGAAGATACGCTATTTTTTCGGGAACAAATATCGACTGAATCTCGACGGCGCGAACACTGTAAACGTCGCACCTGACCCTGTTTGCAATGCGTACGGTATACACGACCAGCTTCGAGTTCGTTGTTTCCGCAAATTATTCACGTAATTCCTTCGGAATATACAGGCGGTACTCTTGTGTTTACATTGTTCGGATTAGTAATGTCGTAGTCTGTGAAAATATCGATTTCATTACATGACTTTTGATCGTGGGAGAAACATCGGCCGCCATGTTGTTTGTTTACATATTTACGATCACACCGAAGATCGACAAAAAAAAAGGTCCGAAGCACCAAAATTGATGACATAGACGTGGGTTGTCGTGACGTAGAACGACCAGAGAATAAATCCCGTATTTTTTGTTCGGAGACGATAAACTTGGCTTGTGCATGTGATAACTTTCATTTATTATATAATCGTCCATTATCTGTATCCTAATACCTTTAAAACCACTCCCTTGTTAAGAATACTTTGAACGAATGCTACTGGCCATCTGGCAAAAGAGTACTCTTTTCGTGAGATAATACCCCACACTACGGAGAAAGAGACACAAAGAGGAAAGAAGAAGACTTCAGTATGTTTGTTATACCAAACTGACAAGTGCAATTCTCCAGATACAAACGTGAACACAAGAGTAAATACTGTGGTGGAACCTCCTCGCCCATTCACTGTAAAACTTGCCTGCAGCTTAGACCATCAAGCCTGACAATAGTCTGTCAGTAAATACCATAACTAAGAACATACCATAAAGATCATGAAGTGGGTTCAGCAAGGGGTGTCTGTCAGATACGTTGGATGAAAACGGCAAAGCGCTTTATTACATGCCTCTATGTAAGTGCAAATCTGTGCATTGATTTAAATAGGATTATCCGGGGAGTTAGTGGGCTGTATGAGCAATGTACTTACAGGTTTCAATAGTTACCAGGTTTGCTGAAGTTGTTCAAATTTTTCGGCGTCAAAGTAGATGCTTATAGCTAGATATAAAATAACCATGCACGCACTGCTATTTTGACTTTCATTTAAATCTGTTTGGTGCTGATCGATAATGGCATCATTTTTTGAGAATGCCTTGCATGTAACTAAATTTCACATATCATTAATTGTCAAGAGTCTTGTAATATTTTGTTGCCTTAATACTTGTGTTTATATGTGCTCTTGCAGCAGCAGACAATTTGCCCCACTGGCGTCGGGCAAATTGTCACCTATTCTTGGGCACATAAACCGATGTATTCAGGCAATCATATACATTGCTTTCCTCAACTGGAAAAGTGCCTTGGACGTAAGCCCATCGCAACACAGAAATTACTCTACGAAGTTCAAAAAGGATATAAGTCCTGAACATGTACAACACCACCTTCAAACTCGATCATCAGTTCACCCCTTTGTGCTTGTCCAAAGAAGAACTCAGACAAATATAGCATAATTCAGTGAATGACCACATTTTGAAAGAGGACTATTCATGTACATGCATGTCAATAGACACAGCTATCGAGCATATTAAAGCAGAAGCAAGGGGTCTCTAATTGCAAAGGTCGACCTTGAGGAGGGTTTCTATCAAATCCCTGTAATGCCGGAAGACTGGGATTTTCTCAATTGCTCATTGAAAAATGAGATCAATGGTGAATTTAAGACGGGTTATTTCTACAGTAAAGTATTGCCCTTTGGTCTCCGGAGCAGCACTGCGATATTCTCTTTTACAGCGGGACCAACAAATACCAAAAATGGTAAGCAAATCTGCAGGCAATGATATTAACGTATAGTGACTTAGGATTCCCTGTAAATCCACAAAAAGTGACAAAACCTTCAACATGCAACAAATTCTTAATATAAAATTAGACACTAAATGAATGGAAGCCCCTATCTCTGTATGAAACACTAGATGAACTGCACACATGGCAGAATAACAAACACGCTACTAAAAGACAAACACTTTCTCTCATTTGGAAACTGACCTTTATCACCCGTGTGTTCCGCCCAGGCAATGTATTCCTCAAATGCTAATTGATATCTAAAAAACAACTGCAACGACTTCACCATAGATTGAAGCTGCCTCGCAGCTGTAAACTTGACATTCAATGGTGGCTGCATTACTTGCCCATGTAGAATGAGGTAAGCATGTCATACGATGGCTTCTTGACCAGTAAGGTTGACTTACACCAACATACGGATACATCATACATTGGATATTTTGTTATATTTCATGACAATAAAGTCCAACGCCGCTTTGTGGATGAAATTGTAGATTTCAGTCCAGCTGTAGGTATTCCATACTGGGATAAAGGTCATAGGCTGATGGTCAAGCGATTGCTATAAACGTTACTACAAATGTTGCCAACATTTGCGAGACGTATGATTGTCATTACCAACAATAACAGAAAAAAGTATTCAAACTTAGTGATACTACAAAACTGTGTGCGTGTTAGTGCACAGTGTTTAATCTGTTACTTAGAAGTGAAGTTCTTGAGAGTATGTTTGAACGGTTTTTTAGCTCGCATTTTGTATATGTATATATACCAAAGAGAGGTTATCGTATAGGGTGAATCAGTTCATTTGAATCCCATTTGCATGTCTGTCTGTCTGTCTGTCTGTCTGTCTGTCTGTCTGTCTGTCTGTCTGTCAGTCTGTCTTTTTTTTCTAAAATCGCTTGTCATATTACTTTGAAAGTTGGTATACATGTTCTTCAGGAAAACCTCAGTCAAGTTTATACAGATTGTATTAAACATTTTCATATTTGTAATTTTGGGCAATTTTTCAAGTTTTTGATCAAAATTCTTTGTATTCACAAAATTCTGATCTGATAACTTTGATATTTGGTATACAGTAATGGTTTCTTAGTTTGATCAAAATCTGATGTATTCAAATTCTGATGATATCTGCAATTTGTATTTTGGGGGGCAATTTTTCTCGTTTTTCGTCAATTTTTTCTAGGAAATTACTTGTCTGATTGCTTTACTATTTAGTTAACAGATTCCTAGGGTTTACCTTAATATGATATATTGAAATTAGGTTAACATTGGCAATTTGGGGTGGGGGGAATTTTTGTCATTTTTGTAAACAAATATGTTTCTCAAAACGTCTTGTCCGATAGATTTTATATTTGGTAGACATGTTCCTGCAGATGATTTATTTGAATATGTTAAAATTATGGTAAAATCCTTAATTACCGTACGTATTTTTGCAGCTATTTTTTGCAATTTTGATCAGGCAGACCTTAAGTTTGCTATCAAAGATTGTCTTTTTCATTAACACATGTGTCGTGAAAAGTTATTCTCTTCATAATACAAAGGAGCATTTTAAGCCGCTAGGTTATTTTAAATTTTATTGATTTTAAATTTTCAAAGAAATTCCTTCAATTTTGTGTTTTGTTAAAGTTTTTTACTTATAGTTTACAGAAAAAAAATACAGAAATAGTCTGCTGTACAGTATTGATTTGAAATTTGGTTTGTAAATCCCTACAAATGTTCTCGTACATATATTACTATGTCAGAATGGCATGAACAATTGCAATATTTTTTATTGTTTCTTTGTTTTTCGTAAAAATATCTTAACAACAACCACTTCCGATGCTGGTTTGAAATTTAGCATGATGGTGTTGATATGAACGTAATAAATACATTTCGAGAAGATATTATTTTTAATTTCGTCAAATGTATACCTACAGGAACTTAAAGTACATAATGTGGCAATTTAGATAGTATGTAAACTATTTTGAGTTGAAATGCAGTAAAAATCAATTAGAAAGCGAAGGTAAAGGTGATTTTAGCTGGTTGGGTCTCCAACAACTACAGTCCATAATTTTTAATTAATGGAAGAAAACAATGTTTACTTTTCCCTGGAGGGTGTCTTAAGTTTATGGTAGCACAGGCCCGTATAGGTCACCACACATCGCTTTGTCTACCACTCACTTTGTGTAATCTAGACGTAACCTAATCCACCACCTCCTTCCCTCATTCACTGTTATCTAAACTACTTGCGTAATCTCAGGTGAGTCATTACCCACATATAAATCCAATCATCCCTGCACTTAGGACTACAGGGACATACTCAAAGTGTATCTGTAAATGTGTTAATGGACATGTGAAAACTTTCCAATCGCCTCCTGTTGAAGTCGCACTTGAAAATATATGGTGATGTAGATATAAAGGTAACTGCATTCACAGCCCTGCACTTCGGCCATTTTAACGTTAGCCACGCTCAAGTTCATTCAGACTTTCTTAACATTCAGTCTTTCTTCACTGCAAGACAGCAGATCACATGCAAAGAAAACTGTAGGTATTTCTGTATTTCATCATCTTTTAATGTATTAAGTTCCATTGGGTTACTGTCATGGGCCTACTGTGGGTGCCCGGTAACACGTTACCTGATATGCGGCGGGATCCTGTGAGGGACCCCACACCGCTGTCCATGTCGCTGCAACGTCTCAACGCCTCGCCATGGCAGTATGTGCATCCAGGTAACACGCTGCCCTCCCCCGAGGTCACTCAAATCTGCAAGTGGCTTCGGGGGAAAGGTAGTGACGATGCCTGGATGTACCATTGCCCCTGGATTTCGGCCAAAACATGTCTCTGTGTTGTTTTCTTGCGTTAATGAGTGTTTAAAGGAAGTTTTGGGATACAGATCTAGTAAAGTTTTGCCTGTTTTATTGAAAAATGTGCTAAATATGATTTTCTTGAAGTCCCTGGTCCAATTGCAACAGATTGAGAATTACTGCACATTTGACCTTTGTATTTGTAGTAGATACATGCTCAACTGTAAATTAGTATTTGTTCAAATGAAATCAACATTACCAAATGAAATGCTAATGAGAAACAAAATTGTAAACTTATCGAAAATATCAGTAAGCATTGGCCAGGTTGTTTTGGCAAGGCAGCTTAAATACCATATTTGACAAAAAGTTTTGCATTGAAGTCACCATGAGCGAATCTACAAGATTCAGGATTAGTATAATCACAAAAAGTGTCATCTGTATAGAAAGTACACGTTGCTGCTTTATCCAACAAGGTCACGTTACTTATCACAAACTATAACTGGAGAAAATGACAGTTCATTCCTCCACTGAAAATTTGCATTTGAATAGCTCACTCTAAATTTGAATATAAAAGTGTTTAAAACCCTAGAGAAAGTTTTCTCTGTAAAGGTTATATAGCTTGTTATTTTCATATGTACGTTGCGAGCAGTTCAAAATAAACCAAGTGGTTGAAATGAAGTATTGATGTCAAGAGATTTTACTTCTTCACAAAAATTTTTGGTAGCAGAGCATGGTTAAGTAGTCATGGACGGAGTTCAAGAACATGGCCAGCAAGCAGAGGAAGAAGAAGCTAAGGAGTCTGGAGGTGATGACTACAGGGCAGACCTGAACCACAGGAAGACTAAGGCCATAGCTGCGTCTACCGGGGTCAATGATGATACTGAAGAGCATCTGGAAGAGCTGAAGCAAAGCAAGTCCAGGGCCACAGCTGCATTTACTAGAGTGAGACACCACCTTTTGCGACTTCTAGAGGAAGAAGATTTACCAAGTCGTCAACAGGTGAGAGATGTCTGTAAAAAGTTTGACTTTGCGCCTGACAAAGACATAGACTTAATGACACAATTATCCAATGAATATTTGCAACAAAAAGATAATAAAAATAGGAAGAAAGTGAATCAAGAAATGGACAACTTAGAACTGAATAGACTGAAGCACAGAATCAAGCACAGGAGTATTTGTGTCATAAAAAAAATGAATTGTGAAGTGCAAGTTCCGGTATGTCTACAAATGTCCGTCATTGTCATGAAAAAGAAAGGGAGGCTCGTGGACAATTAGTATATTTGAAGAGGTCAATAAAAAGGAACAAGACAGTGTACACATGAAACAAGAAATGGCAGAAGACTGTATGCGTCATAAACAAGAATTGGATCAGCAAATGCATCATGATTATGAACGTCTTCAAGCAGCCGAAGAAATCTTGAAGAAAAGGTATCATGAACTAGAAAATGAAATAGACACTGAACGTTGTGTAAGAAATCAGCCGTCAACATCTATAACTAAGGTTTGCCAAACTTCTTGCATGGGTAAGCCAATTGTACCTAGCAATAGCCCACAACAGCAAGAGAGAAAAGAAGAATATCATACAAAGCAAAGTATTGAATTTACTTGTAATCAGACATTAAATCAAGTGCCACATTCAGTTGCATTAGGTCAAGATTTATGGAAGCAACAAAAAGTATCAATTTCAATATTCTCTGGTGACAAAAGACGACCAGGAATTACAGAGACATTGAATATTTTGCACACTTACTGGTCGTTGCTGTAGTCAACTTGAGAGAAGCTGGTCGAACTGAAGAATTTGGAAATGGTTCCTTATATACAAAGCTACAGAAAAAGATGACAGAGTCTATGCTTGCACAATATCATAGATGGTTCTTTGACAACAACAAGGTCGAATCTGTTGAAACACTTCAAAAATGGGTAATCCAAGAAGCAGAATTCCAGACCATAGCATCTGAAACTGTTCAAGGACTAACGAGTTTGAATAGGAAGGTGGACTATAGACGAGACAAATCGAAGGTTTCATGCACATTCTTTATTCTTTGGAAATTCTCAGGCTAGTGAGAGTCAAAGAAGCAGTTACAGTAAAGGTTGTAGATCATGCAAAGTTTGTGGCAAACAACATGGTGTATGGAGTTGCGTACGATTCAAGAAGATGAGCATTTCATAAAGATAGGAATTGCAAAACAGTTCAGACTTTTTATTTCTAGGAGACGATCACTAGAGCCATAATTGCATCAGAAGTAGAATATGTGGTCTGTATGGTTGTAGAGACACTCACAATAGACTAATGCACAGAAACTGGAATCGAGGTGGTCTGCAAGCTTCAAGCAAAGATAATGTAAGTACATCTATTGCTGGGCAGAGAAAAGAATTTGAAAGCAAAGAAACCAGGGACAGTACAACCTCTGTTTCTAGAAATAAAGCCTTTAAGTTTCACTGAGGGGGAGTATCATGACAATGCAAAGACATTACAGACAACAACAACGATGGTTTCTGAGTCAACTGATATAGAAATATAAATTTTACTATAACCCAAACGGGCAAATTACATTGTACCTGTTATTCTGAAACATGGTAATCATAAACTCAGAGTTAATGCCCTGCTTGGTGATGCTAGTACTGGATCGTACATAAGTACTGATGTTGCCGGTAAATTAGAACTACAGGGACATACTCAAAGTGTATCTGTAAATGTGTTAAATGGACATGTGAAAACTTTCCAATCGGCTCCTGTTGAAGTCGGACTTGAAAATATATGGTGATGTAGATATAAAGATAACGGTATTCACAAAAATAGAGTAACAGGCAACCTGTGAGTGATAAACTGGAGAAAGCAGGTTTAAAAATGGCGCCACCTGAAAGATATTGACTTTCCAAAACTTGGTGCCAGACCAATTGTTGATATTCTTATTGGTCTAGATTGTGCTGATCTGCATTACTCATTCAGAGACATTAGAGGAACGCCAGGTGAACCAATTGCAAGACTCACACCATTACATTGGACTTGTATTGGTAATACACATGGTAATCAAGGACATGCTCTAAAGACACACTTTGTACATATTTACTTTGTTCAAGACCAAGGACGTTTAGAAGATACAAATTCTACATTTCGCAAATTCTGGGAGATAGAACATCTCAGCAGTCCGGTAGAGATTTTAACTATGTCACAGGAAGATCAGGCTGCAGTAGATCAAGCTATGAAATCACTTAAACTTAAAAATGGTCGCTACCAAGAGGGAATTCCTTGGATTGAAGATGCTACAGAATTACCTGATCATTATAATATGGCAAACGTCGGTAAGAAAACACCGAGAAATGACTGATGAAAAACTCACAAGTTGCAGCCGCATATTCAAAGAACTGAAGTAAATGTAAAGAGAAGGGCTACATTCGGAAAGTTCCATCAACTGAGGAAAAACAGAGAAGAAATGGTATTTGCCACATTTTCCAATAGTAAGACCTGACAGAGCTACAACAAAAACACGTATTGTATTCAATGCGTCTGAGAGATGTGAAGGGATCTCTTCAAATGATGTGATTTATCAAGGACCAAAATTACAACGTAAACTATTCGATGTGTTACTCCATTTTCGAACAAAAATAAGTAGCTTTAGTCTGTGACATAGCCGAGATGTACTTAAAAATTCCACAAGAAGACCGACCCTTTCATCGATTTTTTTTAGAGATCTTGATAAAGAGAAAACACCAGATGAGTATGAATTCAGTAGAGTTGTTTTGGCGTCAATTCTTCTCCATTCTTGGCACAGCTAGTGATGCAAACTCACGCCCAAGAATATGGAAATGGGTTTCCGATGGCTTCTGTGACAGTGTTGAAGTCTGCATACATGGACGATGACATGGATTCAGTGAGAAATGACAAACAGGGTAAAAGACTATACAAAGCGTTATCTGAACTTTTGGAAGGTGCAGGAATGCATGCACACAAATGGTTGTCAAATTCAGAAAGAGTTTTGGAGCAGATAACAACCAAACGCAGAGCATTTGAAGTAGATATAGACAAAGGTAATTTACCTTCATTGAAGACACTAGGAGTATGGTGGATAGTTGCAGAAGCTATGTTCACTGTCAGAGCGAAACCTCCCGACCAGAAATACGATATTACAAAGCGCAATTTTCTGAAAAATATTACAACAACATTTGATCCGTTGGGTTTTCTTGTGCCATTTATCATCCGAGCAAACGTACTGCTTCAAGAAATGTGGGTAAATGGCCTAAATTGGGATGAAAACCCTGACAATAATCTCATCCTAGGAGCTCGTAAATGGTTTGATGAATTGGCAGATTCGGAGAAAATCCAAGTTTCTAGATGTCTCCAATTACCAAAAGAGCAAGCGTTAGTGACATTACATGCGTTTGTGGATGCCTCAGAAGAGGCGTATGGTTCTGTTGTGTATGCTAGATATAAATATCAAGACACCTCAGTTTCTTGCCGCCTGGTAGCTGCTAAAACCTTGTAGCTCCACTAACCCTTTTGAACCCGGCTCGGACAGAAATGTCCAATGACATCATAGAGTACCAGGGGGTCAGGGTGCAAAGGGCTAACAAGCACAAGTATTCCTCGTTTTGAGTTGATGGGTGCAGTCATAGGACTGAGATTGACAAAATCAATTTGAGAGGTATTTGATATTGCTATGCATCACACAATATTCTGTTCTGACAGTATGAACGTCCTTTGGTGGATACGAGGTCGAAGTCGAAGGTTTAAGCCCTTTGTCGCCAACAGAGTAGGTGAAATTCACACTTTGTCATGTCCTGAACAATGTAGATACATTTCAACAAAAGAGAATCCTGCTTGTTTGGTAAGTAGGGAAATGACAGTGTCAGAGGTGGCCTGTTAAGAATATTGGTGGAAAGGTCCGGATTTTCTAGCAAAACCTGATTCGGACTGGCCCCAAAATCCTGTCATAAAAGGGGCGAATTCAGATGCTGAACTTAAAAAAGCCTGCACAGAAGCTTGCATAAATCGAGATTCATCGAATGTAGTGCTTTGGCAACATCTATTTGACACTACAATGTTGACTGTCAAATTGTATGTCCTGTCTATTGAATCTTGTACGTTTTTAAGGTGGACACGAATTATATAAATTCAAGCATGGGTGTGCCACTTTTTTGGACAATGGTAGATTGCAAAAAAGAACAATTGACCAAACGAGAATTTTAGCGATGATGGTTACAGGAATGGCTACCAGGTTTGAATGCAAGGAACAAATGGCTGAAGTCCCAGAAATACCTACAAATTGATGATGTGCTGTTAGTGGTATCTCCTGATGTACAACGTGGATGTTGGCCCATTGGAAGAGTTCTGAGGTACATCCTGGTGCTGATGGAAATGTGCTCGTAGTCACTGTAAAATTTGTCGTACAAAACTGACTCGATCAAAGTGTGCCCCCTGGCACTGTGATCTTTGTACATAGACATTTGACATAAGAGAAGTTGCATCTAAAGGAGTAATCTTTTCTGAGTTTATTCGAAACAAGTAAATCTTGATTTGAATAATTTCATAATGGATTATTAACATTGGCAGAGAGAATTAACATGTTTACATATATTGATGAGAGGAAGAAATAAGAAAAGGACAGTTCATTCCTCCACTGTAAATCTGCATTTGAATATCTCACTCTAAATTTGAATATAAAAGTGTTGAAAACCCTAGAGAAAGTTTTCTCTGTAAAGGTTATATTGCTTGTGATTTTCACATGTAAGATGGGAACAGTTCGAAATAAATCAAGTGGTCAAAATGAAGTATTGATGTCGAGAGATTGTACTTCTTTTCAACAGTTACATCTGTAGATGTAAATATGACAATTTAGCAAGGAAGAAATGCTTGGAAATTTGATTTGAAAGGTTACTGTTTCATTCCATTATACCACTTCAAGTCATGTGACCTATTGTTCTTGCCATCCATTTATCCCTGAAATCACGACTGCCAGCTATTGTTCTTATGCAAATCAGTAATCAGTGCACACTTTTATTCATATGTAAATAAGTAATCACCACACTTTAATGAAAGAAAATCATTATCATATCAATAAAAGTGTAGTGATTACTTATTTAAATATGAAAAATGAACGATTACTAATTTGCATGAGAACAATAGGTCCAGTCGAGATGCCTAAAGCATTCACACACATTCAATAACACAATGAAGACAGTTTTTCAACTGATATGTTATAACATCACATTTTATAATTCAATTTTAACTTTCTTTGAACCATGCTCAATATAAACAACACGATTTGTTGATGAAGATCTGTCTATTTTTAGATTCGGCATCTTCTTGGGTTGGACCAATCCTGTCGGTTTTGTTATGTTGTTTCGTAGCAACTTAAGAAACTGGTTTACTTACAGCTTCCTGTGATTTAACACTAGATGAAAATGGTAGATGTATTCGACACATGCTTTTGTAGTGAGATCGACAAACATTTGAGGCGTAAAGAATGCCCATTCTTACACTTTACCTTTAATAGTCTTCTATTGTGCAACCGTAGACCTTAGAGAAACCAAATATTGTCGACTTTAATTCTATGCGATACAATATTACAAGAGGACACCTTTACTTTTGTATGACAGATTGTATCACTCTTTATAATGCACCAGGTTGAATTGTTGCTTGCCTGAGTGTGTGATCAACAGTTGCAACAGTTGCCAACATTTTCACACTTCAACGCTGTTTTTGATACTCAAGTTTCTTCAAAGCCCTTGTCACTAAGATATCCCGTGTGTTTGATGTATTTGGCAGGAAGTCCTTCACTTAGTCAACACTATTTCAATAAACTATTTGCCCACTTTTGCCCACACATGGTTGTGCATGTATTGTTTCACTAATGTCACTTTGGAATTTATTTTACTTTATATTTAGTGTTCAAACCTCTAGACTAGAAGTCTTGAGACAGTTTACTAGATATTGTCAGGCTATGATGTTAACGCATGCTCATTAGCCAGCTTCATTCTGAGTGCTCTCTTTGATGTGGTACGTCTTCCTAATCACCCACCCACCTTTTCCGTCTGTTTTGGTGACTCATTTCCTTGTAAAACCCATACAGTGTTGAAATTTTATTGCTTAGACATATTTTAAGGGCAGCAAGTCCATCAGTTTGCCAACACTGTGATTATTTCATTAAACATTAGCCAACTTTTACCAACACTGATTTTTTTTTATATGTTGAACATATTGACTTCAATTTAGTTACTTCCACTGACAAATTCCCAATAGAAAGCGAGGACTTTATCATTGTCAATGACTTGTTGTCTATTTTGCAGTGAACTAAAAAAAATGTTTGTTCTATTCATTGCAAATGTTAAAGAGGCACGACCACTCGGTAACATTTTTAAAACACATTTTTTTAATGCCAACGGTCGATGTTTGACGTGGCGACTGCACGCGGATCGCGAGATATCAATAAAAACATGTCATTTCCCGAGCGTATTTTCTACATCCCGAAGTTTTACAATCGTTTGTGATTGTTAAACCGAAATCCCCCGAAGGTTTGTTGTTGTGCTGATTGACGATCTTCTAGGGAGTCTACAATAAGTTCGAACGACGCAATGAATTTACTTCCCACAAAGACTTTATTTTCAGCATTTTGCCTTTACCTCAGGTAAGTTTTTTAAAATTCTTCTTAGTTTTTGTAGTTTTCATTATTCTAAATCAGTTGTATTATATTTTTAACCAACACCACATTACGATCAGTTTTTACGTGTTAAATATTAGTCGCCTCTGATGACTAAACTTTATCGTCTGCCACACAGTTCTTGTGGTTCGCCGCGCGCGTGGTATGCGTCAATGCATACCACGCGGCGGCCGCTATGTATCAACCACACGTAACTGTGCTAGTCACCTATGCGAATTCTGGTGGAATCCTTTTTTTTCGCCAAGTCAGTAAGACTCAGCTTTCCCCCACGGGGCATGATCGATCACTGACGCAAGTGGTACTGTGGCGTACAGAAGCGTCAGCGTAGACTCGACTCCATAGCTTAGTTGACAATGGCCGCAGTGCCAAACGTTCGATGTTCGGAAACTGAATAAAGGTGGGCCACCGGAATTCAAAATTTTACTTTTTTGAAGACATGTTTTTATCGATATCTCGCGATCCCCGCGCAGTCGCCACGTCAAATATCGACCGTTTGCATTTAAAAAAATGTGTTTTAAAAATGGTACCAAGTGGGAGTGCCTCTTAAATGTCCCTGATTGGCAATATAGTTTTATCCATTTTTTCTGTTCGCACGTAAACTGTTTTATGATACTCTCTACTAAAGTATCCGAAACTTCATATATATCTCAAAGTATACATATGTCCTCGTGGAAAATAACAGTGCTCGACGTGGAAAGCTGAACGTCATAAATGATAACAAGTTAATAATATGTGTTATTTAAATTTCATGCATCCCGCAATTCTCAGACAGATATGAAATGATTCTTAGCTCTACACTCTTACTTATGTGATCGGGACGTACCATTCTATTTGTAGGCGGTGTTAAAATTTGATAAATAATATTTGTATTGGTGGCGACATTTTGAAACCAACTCAATGCGTTTATCCTATAGCGTAGATTTGTCAGCATTGATAATGTTCAGCTTTTCTGATATACAAAGACTACATTGCTAGCTTATGTTAGAGAAGCTAGACACTTTGTCAATAATTGACCACGAAATGTCATAGACTAACATTGCTTGAAATCAGCCATCAACACTTCCAGCTCAGCAAAGGTTTATAAACGTTTCCACAACAGTTCACTGGCTGATCCAACTGAAACCATTACAAAATCGCCGATGCTAACAAGTACACCAATTTGCGACTGTAATCGGTTGTGAAAAGCACCACCTGTACGAATTCCGCAGCAATTAAAGTGTACTGTAAAATTCCAAAGTGAGGCCACACGTCTAATGGAAGCCCCACCCCGACTTTGAAACATAGTCTTGGCTTATTGTTGGCCACTTTTGGGTTTTTGGATTGTACCATTATAGAAGCTGCCCACTTCTTTGAGCCAATAATGAAACAATGCGCGCTGAAGTTCACACCAGCTGGCTTGCCTTATTGACTTGTGCTAATGATTGACAGGTGTCTTTCTTACAGACAATAATACACAATAAAAGTTCCTTTTTAACACCACTATCTTTGTGCATTTTCAGTGACAATTCAATCTGGGTCATGTTGTGAATGGCACAGAATAAGTATGAAAGTTTCTGTCGGTGTGGTAAACACCGCCATTGTCAATTACCTGATGCAACAATTTTTAGCTATGCTCTCAGCGACGCAGAGCTTATCAAATAGGCTGATTTTCCGTCGTCATCTGTCGTCGTCCGTCAAAAATTGCCTTCTTCTCTGAACCCACAAGTCCGATTGCTTTGAAACTTGATGTGTAGTTCACTTGTGGTAACCTTACTTAAGTTTGTTCAAACCATGAAGAAATTTGCATATTTGTATTTTGGGCGCATTTTATTGGTTTTGGTAGAAAATCTCTTTTCTAAAAATGCATGTCTGATTGTTTTGAAATTTGACATGCAGTTTACTTTGGGTGACCTCTGTAAGATTTGTTCAAATTGTGGTGAAATTCGTATATTTATGTTTTTAAGGCATTTTTCGTCATTTTTGGTCAAAAAACTTTAAAAGTATTTTTCTTCAAAACTGCTGGTCAGATACCTTTGATATTTAGTACACTATTTCAGATTTATTTCAGATTTGTTCAAATTGTGCAAAAAATATGCAAATTTGTATTTTTAAGGCAATTTTTGTCATTTTTGGTTAGAAAATTTATTTCACCAAAATTGCTTGTCTGACAGCTTTGATATTTGGTGTACAGATTCCTACAGATAAATTAAATGTGATATGTTGAAACTATGATAAAATCAGCAATTTTGTATTTTTGAGGCAATTTTTGCCATTTTTGGTCGAAAAATGTGTGTCTAGGAAACTGCTCGTCTGATATCTTTGATAATTGGTACACAAGTTCCAAGGGGTAATCTTATTTATTATGCATTAAAATATGAAGAAATCTGCAAGCTATTTTTGACCACTGAAATGAGTGATGGAAGATTTCAATCTTCTAACTTCTTCGTCAACACATGATACAAATGCCCCCGGAAAAATGCACTATCAACTATATGCGTAGCAGCTGCTAGCCAGCAGCCGACACTCATCGCTACCGATGATATGACCGCCGGTTTCATTTTCACCCATGGTGCTTTTCACTCGACTTTCCGCGTAAGCGTTCTGTCTCCTGCAATGCTATCGGATGGGCAGATGTAGCAGAACAAGTGTTCATAGGAAAGGATACAGCGGGTAGGTACTAGTTAGAATGACAAGACGCCATCTTGAAAATACAGATGCGGACTGATCAGCGAATCTCTGTGGTAAGTTATATTTTTAAGAGGTTTTCGTTGTGTCGAATTTAGTTTGAGTCATTTGATTTTACCGATTAAATCTTTGATGGCTGTACTCGTACAGATTTGTGTTCAAAGATGCATTATACCATATGATCCGCAGGTACGAATTTGTGTCCGAAGGTGGCAAAGGTGCGTCCTCATCAGTGTCTCGTCACATGTGATTGCACAATCATGTGGGTGTAGGCCGTTGTTTAATGTTTATGTACATGCTCACGTCGGTAGCGGATTTTGGGAAGATGTGTGTGCATTTTAGTTATATCGATGTTTTTTTTCGCGTTTAGCCCAGTGGAATGCATATGAGTAATAAATACTTCAGTTACTTCAGCATTGCAGTATACTTGAATCCAAACTACGGCGATTCTAACGTAGGCCCTGCAAAAGAGGTTATGTGACATGCGTCATGCACCCAGAAACACGGTATTTCAGTGAATGGAGCATATAAATCGATGTGCAAATATCACTAAACGCCTTAAGAATGTTTGAAACTTACTGAATGCCGCATTATATATATATATATATATATATATATATATATATATATATATATATATATATATATATATATATATATATATATATATATATTTGTTTTTCATTTTGCTGTGAAAGAGAAGGGCAATCGACTCCTTGACTGTAATACTGTATTGCAGCTAGTTTTTCAAAATAGCAGCGATACCTAGTACCTCCATCCCACAATATTTAAAGTACGATATTCAACAAATGTGTCAGTTATGAGAGTCAGGAAACTTTGGAAGGCTAACTTAATTTGCCATGGCTATTTCATTTGACCTTTCACCCTCTTTTTCTTGAGATTTCAGACACTTTTAATTTTGTGTTGTGACGGCGACAGTCATGTTCCGCCTTCCAGGTCAGGTTGTTTACATCCAAGTTACTGACCCACTCTATATACCGTTCCATTAAAATTATGCGTGCTGATATGGATACCATTAGTCTGACGTGTGAACTGCCTTTGTCCAAACTGTTTATCGGGATAAGGATTAAAACACGGGATCCAGAACTGGTCAGTTTCCTAACCTTTGGGTTAGAGTAGCTGTGCTGTGAACCATGGATTCTACAGGAAAAGGATCTGTGTTTTTAGAACAAAGCTTACAGTTTCAGTCAGGGAGATTTAAATTGACTATGAAAATTGCATAAAATTTACAGCAATAAGGCTTCTTGCTCAACAGCTATAGAAATAAAATTTTGCGAGTCAGCACAAATCAGGGTTTGTTTAGCTTAGGGTTTACTTGTACAAACTAGGAAAAGACATTCTGGTTTTGTCTTTATTTGCTGATAATGTCAAGAAAGTATTAGAAGAAATCCGCTTTCAAAAAACAGGTACCTTTTGATTTATCAAAATGTTGTAGTGTTCATACTGGCTGATGCAGTAAAATTTGTGGGAACTATTTGTTTGTCTTTATAAAGCTTGACAAGGTGCAACTATTTAGGGCTTAGAGACAATGAATCTGAAACCTCGTGATCCGAAATACTTTTGTGACCATTGTGTCATATTTTATTATAATGATTATTTTTCTGCCATCCTCTTGATGCCATTGTCATGTAAACACTGTTGCATGTCAAGACTTCAAATTTGGCACATAGGTCAAACTTCTTGCAAGTAATTTTGTGAGCACATGCCAATAACAATGGGTCTCATGAACTGACATCCATTTCTTATTTAAATTTTAAAATTGTCCTCGTCTGCATAAAACCTGATCAGTCAAAATTCTGTTACAATCACTTTTCTACTAACACAGTTACCAGTATCACAGAAATTATGCACATATTAAATTCTAGGCTACCAAATTCAGCTAGAGCCTGAGGTCTCATTTAGATATGGAATAGTATAGGATTACAGTTTTTGGATGAAATGTCATGTGACTAGCCAATACCTGTACCTTAGCTTTTTAGGTCTAATGTTGGTATATATGGTTAATTGTGGAAGCATGTTTTTCTGACAGAGTCACATGACCTCGATGATCTTTGATCTCAAACACACATATGTAGGCTGTAAATCAGTAACTCCAAGTGCGACAACCCCCATGTTTGGAAGGATCGCGGACCTTAAGATGCCATAGCGTGTACCTCGTTGGTTATGTGCATATGTAATTCAGGGCTAAACATAGAGCTAGGAATCTGATTTTGTGTACACAGTGATCACAATGGCAGCACATTTTTTTAGACAATGTCATGTGACCTTAATGAACTTTGACCCCGAACGTGCATGTATGCCTAAATATCAGTAACCACAACTGCTTCACCCTTCATATTCAGTATGATGGAAGATCTTATGCCGTTACATCCTGTACCTCATTAATTATCCAGACATCTAATTCTTGGCTGGCAAACAGTGATAGATGATTGTTGTTACACAGGCATAATATTGGGCTACGGTTTTTTAACACAATGTCATGTAGCCTTGATGACCTTTGACCTAAGATATGCTTATATGTTTATAAATTTATAAATTAGTAACCACAAGTGCTACACCCTTTATATTTAGTAGGCTCGAAGACCTTTTGACCTGACATCCTGTACCTCATTAGTTATGCATATATTTTATTTTCACTTGGGTTTTCTTTCAAAGTTCATTTAGCAAACAATATAGAAATTAGTATTAGTGACAGTAACAATTAAAGTGTGCCACTAGTTTATTGTGTATCTTTTTTATTTTTTTCCAGGTCAGCAGCAGCAGCAGTGAACTTGCCTTCACTCCAAAAAAAGGCTTTGTGGAGTATCTTCTCCCTAATAAAAAAGAGTTTGTGGAGTATCTTCTCCCTAATCAAAGGGAGTTTGTGGAGTGCACTCTCCCTAATAAAAAGGAATGTTACGAATACAAGTCACGCAATTGCCAAGAAATCCCTCTGAACATTTAGAAATGCACAAGGCGAATTCAGTTACAGACAGTTCTAACTTTGATGTCATAGCAAATCAACTAGTGCCTGTACAAGGTAGTTGTACTTGATTGAGAAACCACTTGACCTACAGCTGTAAATGATATTTGTAGACATGAACCACATATACAGCTGATATTTGGAAATACACATCAAGGAAGCCATGTTTTTGGTGCTAGCTCTCGAGGAAGACAATGTACTTGTAATGCTCTAATTAGTTTGTGTTTATCAAGACATGGTAATGTAAAGATGTCCAGTGATTTAGATTATGTGCTTCAGATAGGTGATAGTTTGTATAAGTGTGTTACATCAGAGTTAAGGCGCAATAAAGACTCTCATCATGAGATGCTAATGATACACGAACTGCCCAACTGTCTGCTTATTGATCAACACGAATACACTATTCAAAAAGGTGATTGTTATACAGGTATGCTGAATAAAATCTCAGATCCCAGTAGTGATATTTATTATACATTTAGTGAAACTACTTCCACGGCATTTCAAAAATAAGCAAATAATTTGATAATTGTTGGAATTGTATAGAACCTTGGATAACAAGTTTGTAGTGTTTGATTCACATAGCCATGGACCTGATGGTATGCATAACCCTGATTGACGCATTATGATTCATTACTTTGATGCTCTAACAGAGCTGCCAAGATTTATGAATATGTTGTTTATTAGTTGGAAATTCATATGATGTTCACAATTTGAACTCCAGGGTCTTAAGATATCTGTAAATTTAAACGTTTCTGCATCTGATAATCAACTGATGACAAGTTATTTTGAGTACCAATGGGTAATAGCAGAATTCCCGACGAATGACGGTCAGCATGGAATCCAAGGCCGTAAATGTCTGACAGAAGAGGACATAATTCTCACAGGTTGGCCATAAGAATTGTCATATTTTGAGCTAAACAGTGTTACTGTATAACTTATTCAATGGCACAATTATACATACATATTAAAATAATATATAT
>LD348620.1:155080-208501 GCA_001465055.1 Ptychodera flava | reverse complement strand
TTACAGATTCACTGACTCGTTCTAGCTCTTTGAGTCAATCGATAAAAGTATTTTCATCTTCAATATGCTGTGTTAATTTGACCGATATAGTATCCTAAATTACTGTAGCTGGTTCCTTGCGAACGCATACGGATGTGTCCCATGCAATAAACCGCAAAGCTGACGAGATCTTTGGCAAAACAACCAAGTGTCGGCCTGAGTATGGAATTAGTAAGAGCTGTTACTAATTACATGGCCTGAGTGAGTAATACGGAGGCGGCTAAGACCTTCATACTGACAGAGGACTGATTATTCCCTCACGGAACGGAGATGTCAGGGAAAGACGAGTTTACTTTTCAGAAAAATAAAACGTTCATTCTCGTTATGTTAGTCAATAAATCGAAATATTTTCGTTCCCTGTTGATGAAATCATAGACAGTCTAACGTCTCCGGACGGCCGACTGTGATTAGATATTTGACACATGCTTGATAAGAAGGATTTTTATCGACTATATTATATTCTTATTTGACCGAAATAATATCCAGCCTACTGTCATTAGTTCCTTTAACATTACAAAGACGTAGCCCATGCCCCAAAGTTGAAAGTTGGCGAGATGTTTTTCGAAGCGGCGAAGAAATGTATTTGTAAGCACGACAGCGCCCAACCAGGTCGATCTACTATGTGTGTGCACAGACAAGGAGAAGTGTCTGTGCGTGAAAGAGAAATGGATTTCAAGACAAGCATGTGTGTCTAGACTACCAGTATAGCAAGTGCGATAAATAAGTTCAATTGAAAAAAAAAAACCAGAACTTTTTTTGACATTTTATCTTATTATGTCAATTTTTATGAACGCTTTTCAGATATATTGATAACTATTGTTTAGCCTACATGTCTGATTTCTGTCGGGCGAAAATTAACTATACATTCATGATTTATGCAATCTCATCGGGACACAGCCTCGCCTTCACATGCAGGACTAGGTTAGTACTTCTTGACCACTTGACGTGGGATTCGATTCAGAAACTAGAAATTAAAATTTCTTGCGCCGCTGTTGGACTCAGTCGCGATGTCTTTGTGTTTTTGAATAGCAACTTTAAAGTGAAAAACGTAGAGCCTCGAAGTCTATATACTTGTCGATTCGATGTACGATGGTACGGTACACTGTCAGATGAACTGATATATTAATATGTTCTAAAAACCAATAAAAAGTCCACAACATACACGTCGCTGGTGTCTTTTCCTGGACGTCCTTCGACCCGTGACTGCGACCCTTGTGTTGTATTCTGTAGTTGAGTATAATAGTTGATGAATTTACAGATTCACGTAACTGAACGATCTTGTTGATGTGTGGGAGCGAGACGGCGAAAGTCTAAGCCCAAAGGGGGCAGTAAGTAATACATCACATGTTTTCTGAGAAAGAACCACCTGTTTCCAAAGCTACCATGCAAAATCCGGGCTTGATCAATGCTACTGTCCTGGTTCCGACAATAACTTTCGTGCGGTGTAGCTAGTTATATCGAGTTTCAAATATTCGAATGTTTTGCATTCAAATTAATAGCAATCACACCCATCTGTAATCCAAAAGTCGTAGGCAAAAGTCATGTTACACAGTTATTGTACAGGTCAAAAACAGTACAGCACAACAACATTATCAACCCAAGTACCGGTGTACATGTCAGTCAAAGTCGTGAGAGAAAGATATGTGGACCTCCAGTAAAACAATCACGAAATGACGTCAGGTGCGTCTTGATTACATAGAGGATAGTCAACGTTATATTGTTGTTAGTTTCGGGGACCAAACAAGCCTACAAAGTTGTAATATTTCTACAACTCACTCTTGCGTGCTGTTGCGATGAAAAAAATCACGCTGTTTTTCTGAAGTCGGTATCATTGCTCCGTCATGTTTCATTCTTACTGTCGTACACATTCTCAGCGGTAAAAATTAATATTGCCATTCAATGTGAACTTGCCCGTGCGTTTAAGTTTATACACTTTCAATGGTGATAACTTGCTCCATACTTTGACATGCCATCAGTTACGAATTTTACTGGCTTTCAAGACTAAAGACGCAATATTACCAGCGTTGTTCCTGTTCTAAGTGTCTGATATTGAGCACGGCAGGAATAAATCACTAAAGTGACGACAGAGACCATACCAGTTATCAGAAATGGACATCAACATACAGTGGTGACTGCGAACCTGAAATAAATGTCGACAAATCAAAACATCGAAACGGCTAAACTGAGAGAGAGAGAGAGAGAGAGAGAGAGAGAGAGAGAGAGAGAGATATTATTACGCTTCCACGAACCGATCATGTTCTTTCGGAAATCGCCGTCGGGTTGCACAATTACGCTGTACGGATCACGAACGGATACTTTCCTGAAATTTGACTGACATTACAACATGCGTAGAACACAGCCAAAAAGTTGAAGTCTTCTGATGTTGGTTTCGCAAGTTTTCAAACTTAGAATACTCACAGGATAATGTTCGCCATGGTCTTCTCAGACTGTTAAAATGTTCTTCAACATCACGTTTCTTACGATCGGTGATGTCATTTTATTTTTATTTGATAGACGTAGATAATGCACTGTACGTCTCATATATCTCATATTACCTGCCTGTCACGAGTTACTATTTATTTTCTATTTACTGTTTATTTTCAAGGGCCGACACAACTTGTTAATTTGTGACGTACAGCATAGAACTACTAAATGACGACCATTTGTCGATGTCGGGGTACCAAAAAATTCACCCATCCTTTGAAGCAGTCTACAAATAAAAACATGTTTCACGTAAAATTTCACAATCGTCTCGTCTATTAATTCGACCATTTATTTCGGCAGTTTTGATTTCCTTTTAAATTCGATCCGACAATTTAAAATCATAATCATTTTTGTGTTCGAATTATATGGGTTTTTACGGTAATATTAAGATCCCGTACACATTGACAACGCTGGGTTTTTTACCCGCAATTTGGCAATAAGGTGAACAACTGAATTGCGTCCAGCACATGTCCAATTTTCAGTCTTGAGACCAGCAGCTGAACAAGTGTACGGTCCGACAAACAAAACTGGCATGAAATGGAGTGCATGTGGCTTCGAAACCTCCCTGCGGACCATAGACCCTCGAGGGTCTATGTGCGGACTAACCGCCGTGTGCTAACAACATCGAAACCACAATTTGTATATTGCGTTGATTTGGGTCACTTTAGCCTTTACAGTGGACGGTGTGAGGCTGGGGTAATAGCACCAAACTCATGACCGGTGACATTTTTGCCAGGGCCATTTTAATAAAGTTTGGTTGGTCACTGTTGTGAGCCTGCTGTTGTCTATGCTGTGGGTTGGTGTTGACCTGGCTGGTTAGGCAAAAAATGAATTGTATGCATTTTCAGGGGTTCAGGGCGGTCAAACACTGGCCACAACATTTCATCTGTGTTCAAGCAAAAATCAAATGCCAAGTAACGAATGCGTGATTTTATGGATTTTTTTTCTGTCTTTCTTTTACTTCCGTGTTTACTTAGCTCTAAAAAGTTTAGGGTCGGCAGGTAAAAATAGTGCAGGTCGGGTTATCGGAACAGCACAATTTTTTTTGTTTGGCCTCAGCCCACTGACAAAAAGTGGTTTGTGCCAGGGCCTGTACGGAGGCTGCGGGCTTGTCAAACACCTACTTGTGTCAACAGATTAGTCAATTAGCGGGCGCTTATCCAACAGGTAGCTGTCGAATAAAAACAATACATTGATTATAATAGGGAGAATGGTAAATTAGGTGGCAAGGTGTTTTTCCCACACACACAGTGCAGACTGCATGTCTAGAGGCATATCAAAATATGGTCTGAGGTTGACACAGTATAAAACACATTACAGCAATAGAATACAAATCTGTATTGGGAAATGTGTATTTTCTTTCCAATAGAGCCTTAAAACATTTTTGATCAGCGTGGTCGCTTTTTACCTCCATACACACGGGACTGTGACATACACTCACGTGTATCGTGCCTGGTTTAACAATTTCCCCGGACTGCCAGTGAATCCCTGTCCTGCCAAACAGATATATTCTCTTCGTTTTTAATGACAAAATTCTTTCAGTACATGGTGAAATAATTTGACAGAGTGAATGGATTGTGCCCATGGTCTTTATGGCATTACATTTCTCATACATAATACCGACAACGGCTCTGTAAAAATGTAAAAACTATGAGAGTATAAACCTGTGAAACTATGACAGCCAATGATGATCACAGAAGCAAGGCTTGGTCACCGTCCGTGGGTGGAGGGACTGTGGCTTGGTATATTGGTTTGGGACAAGGTGACCAAGTCAGAGTCATCTCGACCCCAAACATCTCTTTTTACATCCATGCCCAAGTCAACCCTCATTTTTTACGTCCGTGATCACATCTCCAATCATGCTAGACTTTCCATGTTCAATTATACCTCATTCTGCCGATCTATGCTCCAAATTCCAAGACTGTCTGGCTCAAAAATATAATGTGATGAACGTGGATGAACAATGCAAGTTATGAGTCTATATTTTGAAAAAGGACGGTTGGCATGCATCTGGACCTACCCCCAAACAGTGGTAACGAGTGAAGCCAATTTACGGCAGTTTAGCTACACCATGGAGGTCTGCCCATACCTTGATGGCTACATTAAGCCTAAGAAAAGTGAATAAAAATTGTACATTTAACCAAGACGACCAAGTTTCAAATGACGTATAATACAATTACTGTACATGAAACAATCACTGCCTTGCACAACACAGATCGATCTGCATACCAGCAGCACACTAGCGTGATTGCCGCTGCTGTTTAAATATGATAATAATCAGGCAAAGATCACTTGATAACAAAATTTTGATAGTTTACTGACGACTGTAACTAAGGAACGATTAGGATGATCTAACAAAAAAATCACAGTCATTACTTCCGTATCAGAACACAATAATCTATGGTTACCATGGCATATTACAACCTCGCACTTATCTGAAATTAGCTCCATTTATCTGAAAGTAGCTCGATTCCTAAAATGGCAGATTGTGTTTCGCTTTCAGCAGTTTGACAATCGGTCATCACTTTTATGTTATATATGTTCGTTTTTGTCTCAAGGCTCTTGGCAAGATAAGTCTACACACGCCTTGTCAATGTTCAATTCTGCAATGCGTCAAGCCATTTAGCAAAACGGTTCACTCAGGTTCCTTTGGGGCTAAGAAATTCATAGCAAATCTAGGCATAATACATGGTAAATTCAAGCTATGGAAATACATCCCAAATACAGGAATGAATATAGATGAATTTAAAACAAACAAATTCATGGTAAATACATGATTGATACAGATTGTATTTATAATCTGTATTAACCTTTATTTACCTGTATTTACAATGTATTTGTAAGAGTGCATATACAGGTAAATACAGGCAAAAATACAGGGTCTGTATTTGTGTTTCCTGTATTACTGTGTATTGCCCTTTATTTACATGTATTTACCCTAAATACAGGCTAAAATACGTGCCTGTATTGGCCTGTATTATAGGGTTTTCACCCAGTGATATATATATATATATATATATATATATATATATATATATATATATATATATATATATATATATATATATATCATACAGTGAATCTAGGATACTATTACACATGAGGAAATGAGGGTGTCAGTAACAATTCCATGAAATTTTCAATGTTGGTTGTGTATCAATGTATCCACAGCAAAATCCTGCAAGATATGATTAAGAAATTTAAAGTTTGTGATATAAATGTGACATTTATCACTTTTCCTTCCCATCATTTGTAGGAGGTGTCATCGATGAAGGTTGTGTCAAACGGCTCACATTGAGAGGTATTCTGTAGAGTGGCATTTTTGATGCACCTGCAAGATGTCTCTTCACAGAATGTTGTCAGTTTAATGGATTTGATGAATGTCCCTTCTGCACTTCTCCAGGAGCAACGTTACATTAAAAACCGGTGAAAGAGGTCATACATATGTCTACCCTTTTCATAGGAGTTAGATGTCAGGACATGAGCAACCTTGCAAGCAATTGACTTAACCAAAACTGCAGCAGCAATGGAAAATCCATTTAGGGAAATTAAACATTTCAGTCTGACATTGACATTCAGAAATTTTACACCATTAGACCATTAGAGGCATTGCTTTGGATTCTATGCACAGACTTTTTATCGCTGTTTCGAAGATGCTGGTAAACCTTTGGACTGATAAAACGTACAAGGATGACCCCTTCTGTATAGGTGATAAAATTAGTACTATTGATAAATCACTATTTAATACAGAGCTGCAAGTTGAAAACACAGTTTTTTTAGAGGAATTTTTCTCACCTAAGATTAGAACTACATCCTCTCATACTATATATTTTCAAAAAGTAGACAATGGTAGCAGTATTTTCCTAGAAGGATGAAGCTGTGTATAATTTGCTGTGATTTTGAGAAATTACTCTGCATTTGGTGCAGTGTCCCCTTAATCATTTATTACACATGGTCCATATTCCTTTGCTGTTAATCTAACTCTTTGGAAACCATCACCATGTGGGACTTTCTTTATATTGTACTATTCTGTACCTTCATCATGGCATCATTTGCCGGACATTTATTTCAACCATTATTGCTTATTGGTTTGGGCATTTTTTAATTTAACTCTATATCTATTGAAAACATACAGTCCTCTGAATAAGACTGACCACAGACCATGCAATATGTGTGATTTTAAAAAATAAAGATGCTTTTACTGTGTTAAAAACATTTTGTAAATTTAATTTTATTTGTTGTATGAGATTCATGTATGATTGCAAACAATGATAGTTTTTGAAGTGCAGTTCTTGTGAGAAGAACACTAACTTATACAATACTTTGCCATCTCACTGTTTCATAGACATGCAGAGCTAAGTTGTCTCAGCTCTACATTTAGTCAGCAGGATCAAATGGTTCAGCTGTTAAGCTAATGTGAATACCACAAGTTAGCACAAGCAAAGTGTGAAATAGACGTTGCTGTCTCAATCTGCATTACGGGACAGTCCCTTCTAGAAAACCATGCACATTCAATGCACATTCACCCCTCGAAATAGGGGTTTCAAGGGGTATGGAGCTCCTAATTAAAGTTATTTGCCATCTCGTAAGCTGTTTGCAATATGTGATTAGAGATAGCGATTAGGCGAGTGTACAGGGAAGACATCTGTGCCTTACACACTTCACTCATACAGATAATCATTCGCTTTGAACTTCTTTGAACATTGTACCCTAATTTTCACAGAAGAGGACCTATAAATATACAAGCCATATGGTAGATAAAATTAATAAAAGTAGGAACAAAGTCCGATGTCCTGTAATGATAATACTCTTGTCAAGGTTTACACGAGACTGAGTTTGTGCCCCTTCACTGTACGATACCTTGGCATAAAGTAGTACCGGCCAAGCTATTGGTATCTGAAGTTGTTGACTAAGCGTAATGTAATGTCTGATTATATCTCATATAACTACTTTAGATTGCATATTATCAGTGTAGAAAGAGTCCAAAAGAGTGCACTGTTTTTTAGATGCAAGCGTCCCATCATGGGGACGATTTCACTCCCTCCATTTAGTTGGACTGTACAGTTGAAGAATCCCAAGAATATACATATATCTGACTTAGAGTCGGCAGTAAATTTTCTTCACAGTCTCTGACTTTGACTGCATGTCATCTGGTTAGACTGCACAGTCAAGTTAGACTCTGTAATGATGAACCCTGGCAAAGACCATGGCTATTGTAAATTTATGTAGTTTTGTGTAGTCTTTGAACTGCTGACTATTCTATCCTTTGGATTCTCATGAACCTTTCAGTCAGAAATTAATGTGAACACTGAGTGTATTCAGACACTACCATCTTTTTCTTTGGGCAACGTTGCTCATATTTTTGTTACCCGCGGCATGTGCAGAAAGATCTGAGTATACGCATTTACAACAGTTTTTCCAAAATACAGGACCTGTGTTTATATTGAATACTTTCCAGTATGCTTTTTTGGTTTTGGCGATGACAATCGTTGCATAATGCTATAGACCTATTTTTTTTACATTTACGTTTTGTGCTTTGGCTATTCATGTCTATAAAGACTGGCAAGATTTTCTATTGCTCAGTAGCAAAGTTACACATGGAAATTTTTGAATTAGTCATGGTAGAATCATGTTAACCATCCACATGACCAAGTCCATTTTTGTATGTCAACAACTCATGATAACAGGGGAGCTCTATCGACTGCTAGGTCGCTTGTCTTTTTTATATAAATGTTGCAGTCCAGTACAAACAAATATAAAAAACCAAGGAAGTATTTATTAGGTAAAATCAATGCTATGTTGGAATGTAGGGTATTTCTGTATGTATTCCAAACATTAAACATTAAATTCAGCAACAAAAAATGGCTTTGTTATCCACAAAGTCAACCAACAATTTATTTTGATAATGCACATTTTACCCGATGCCAACAATATGCATATGACGGTGCTTTGTCTACAAGTTAAAATAATTGAGGGATTGAGATACAATATTTCAAATACGTAGTTTTCATCCAAAACGCACGTACCCCTACCATGACGTACAAAAATTACCATCAACATCACGTATATTGACATGAATGAACGGCCTATACTATACTTTTGCCGCTGAATTGCCATGGTGGGTGCGTATAAACTTGTACACAGTCCGTTTTTGATCATGAGAAAATAAAGTTTGACCACAAAACAGTTAATAAAAACATGCAAGTAAAGTTACCAAAGGTCATTCACTTGCCTTTAGTATTGCACAACATTATGTAACAAAGTGGAGAAACGGCGATCATAAAATTTCTTAGCGTCGTCGGCAAAGACGCAACTTGACCTCTAATCAAAAGTGACCGACCCATAAATCATTGCCGATTTCTACTGAGTCTGCGTGGGTGGACAAAGACAGTATCTGTGGCATATTTAGCAATGAAATTCTCTCTTAAATGATTTTCAATTTGTAAGTTATAAGTTAGCAAATAATAAAGCAGAAAAATACTTCTTGTCTAAACCGAACTTCAACTATTTTCAAATTTACATGAACCTTGACCTTTAAACCTGGTGCTTAGCTTTCAGATTATGTAGCAATATATCTTGTAACATGTGAATACTACAATCCATGCAACATTTAATATGTCAAAGCCGTTAACATCTTGTACATCGTACAACCAATCAAAGCAGGGAAAAACTAAAATTCTTAATGTTGCTAAATTGTTCTCACGTGTGACACTTCAGGCAGTCTTTTATTTAAATGACTTGAGGATGGCACGTCAATGACATGCACTTCAAGCGAGACTGTGAATATGGACATTACGCCATTGGTGTGAACGATAGTAAGTAAGGAGTACCGTTGCCGAAAGCTTGTCAAAAGGAAATCGAGTGTATAGTACGATCAAATAAGTTTATGCGAAATAACCAATAAATACTGGGCCATTTCACCAAACTCATCACTCGTGTTTGAGTTACGATACTCGTCACATCGCTTTCAGCTTAAGCTGTACCCCTGCTGCTGTCTACGCTACACCGTTATGTATGTGCTTCCATCTTCTTGACTTCTAAGGGACTGGACGTAAATTAGCAGGGGGAAGGGCCTGGGGGATTTTGCAAGAGAGTGGCCAAAAAATCATGACCCTCCCCCAAAATTTAGTCCAAAACTTTATGACCCTCCCCCAGAGCAAGGTTGAAAAATTTGTGACCCTCCCCCAGTTTCAAAAACAATATAATATTACAAATTGATAGAATCTTATACATTCAAAAATTGAGGTGGGGATTTACAACACAGGGCAATATAGATGGACACCAGCATTTGCCTCTGCTTGTGACAAGAACAAGTCTAGATATGGATGTCAGCCTTTGATACCAAAGAATACTTTCAATGACTCGGTGTCAGTCACATTTGACCAGCATGGGTAAAACTAATCTTGTAGACAAATATCTAGATAATTCTATGCTACAGATTTGTCAGTACTTTTAATAAAAGGGAAACCCCTGATTTCTCTGCCTACACAATATGCATTTCGATTGTTATAATAATGGTTTAATATACTGTTTAACTCTTGCACTGTTTAAACTTAGTAAACCAATCACCCGATGAAGGAGTACTGGTATTCTTGTTTCCATTTTGGTATGGGTGGATTGTTCCGGGGAACACCATAGGATAAACTCTATCATTAAATTCATTCATTGTTTGATTTTCTGCACAAGTGTGATGAAATGCTCAATTTTCCATTTTGTCAGCATACTTGTAAATGTGGAACAAACCACCAAAATAATTTAAAACTTCACTGGACACAAAAAATGACGCCACTGCTCAAGTGTCATCAGGAAAATGCTGACAAACTGAATCAATACTGAGCATATCATGCTAAAATACAGCAGCTAATACTGAAAAATTCTGAAAATAATATTCAGCTCCTGTCCTCTTTTACTGCATATAATTTGTTTAACTTCCTCGCAGGTCTTTTGCAGTCCCTGTACAAAATACGTGTTGTACAGCGCACACTTGTTTCAGCAAACTCAGACAATTACCAGGTCAGAGTTGTGACAGCAAGTCTGAACACACATTTAGAGTACTGTAAAGTATTGGGTCTGATATCCTTATTCAATCATACATCTAAATTAATTTTACCATTTATAAATTTTCTGTAGTAAAATGTAACCATTTTTCCTGGTAAAATTCTGAAATCTTATGAATTTATGTAACACTGACCTGCAAAGTACACAACAAAAAAACAACATCTTGTTCATACACCATTGTTTCAATTTACAGTGACTGACAGGCAAAAATAACGAAACAGCAAACATGGAATTTAGTCATTTTCATTGGCCATCAAAAGGTCAAAGTCACTCATTTTTGGCAAAACTTTGGTCATTTTGATTTGTGTTGATTATATTCTTTTTTGCTGCTATCTGAAATGGGCTAAATTGCAATCTCTGGTTGTCACAGCTCAACTCATGTGCACGGATGGATATAACATGTGATCACTTAATAATTTAATTTAAGGTATGTACCAAAAATTGTCACAGTGAATTTCACATGTTAATGTGCCTTATAAAAAGTGAGAATTGAATTGCAATAACCACAGAGTGAGCATATTTCAGTGAGAATAATCTATCTAAAGAAATTTAAATGGCAAAATAATGTCAATAATGAGCAACTTTGTCCCTTTAACTTGGTACATATCTAGTAGAGATTCTTTTAATTCAAGTGTCAAGCAGCATGACCATTGCACTGTTGAAGTATTTAATACGGATAGTTTTCAATCGGATTCGAACCCACAACATACGGCATCAGTCGCCTAGCTGAGAGGCCACAGACAGAACCACTCGGCTAAATCTCCACTCCCAAAAAAGAGTGGTTCAATAGCCGGCTAAGTTGTTACATTTTTTCTGACTGAAACCGCTCAACACGTTGTGGAGTTCGTGAAGCATTCACGCACGCATGCTCACTATCATACATCGCACATACACACTTTATCGAGGCGAAGAAACGAATTTCATCGCTTTAACTGGGCGAACGATAACCTCGGGGACAATTCTGTCCACCAGCAGTGATGGCAATGAATACTTGTATAATTGGTGCATTGACAAGACAGCACTGTAAAATGTTGACAAAAATAGCTTTGTCCAAAGTATCATAAAGTGAACCATTTCTGAACAGCATGTTAGATTACACCACCATGTGAACTCAAAAACATTTCCAATATGAAAGTGCAGTCCTCTGCAGAGTGCCGAATCATGTACAGGTATGTTTTACACCATGGAAGTAGACTGTCACCAAGCATAGCATCAAGTGAAAAAATTTAAAGTCTTGGTACTAGATGACTGCTACACAAGATCGGCAGTCTGCTTGTTTCAAAGCTATTTAAAAACTTTCTTCTGGGCCTATAACATATCATATTTGACCCCCTGAACTTGACCTGTAGGCTTTGTACGTGAATTGTATTCTTGAAAATGACAGTCATTTTTACGTCATTTTAAGTCAGAGATTCGTCATGTAAGTCAAATTTCACTCAATTATTTCTTTCCGTTCTTCCTGACTGTCAAAATTGATTGAGGTCTAAGTATTGAAAGTACCCAATTTAATGATGATTTAATAAATATGTTTCACTTGCAACTGGACTAAATTGTCACTTCTTCCAAGTGTGAGTGTGAACATCATTCTAAAAATATTCAAATAACTTCAACACATTCAAGTTTGTTTCCAAGTGTCGCGCTGCACCAAGAAGTTCTCTGGACGTACACTGTACATTTTAGCCTATCATTTCAGGAAATAAAGGTCTGTATGTTTAAATGATTGACTTATTGCTTATGAAAAATGTTCTCAGGATTAGAATGATATTGATATTGCAATTCACAAGTCTTGTTGTGGAGCGTATCAATATCACCATGGAGCTACCACACTCTTTTGGTAGTTTCATGGTATGATATACTATCACTCCTTGGTTTATGTAGCTGCAGTTTCGAAGCTGAAGGTTTTGCCTTTTTCGAGTTTTAGCTTTAAGTTTTTAGCTGTAAGTGTTAAGGTTTGATCAACTTGACGTCTCACCTAAACACCAGTTAAAAAACTGAGGTACAACGGCAATATTGCCCTACGCTAGGAGGATATGTGTGCCACTGTAGCTACGCGATGGCTATTTACCCAGAAGAGCTCTCTCTACCGGGTGCATAGGCTTTAGCATAGCGACCATGGTTGCACCAGTGAGTGACGAGTATGCCGTTGTTGGACACAATTAGAGCAGCCAAAAGCTGAATACTCTTACCATTCTCATAGGGCTTAGGCTGCTACACAAAGTCAATTGCATATATCTTGTAAAGTAGGCAGTAAATATGTGCCCTTTAACTTTGGCTTTGAACTACACATGAGGAATTTTATGATTCAACAGCCTGTCCATCCAATAATAATGCCCACATTGGCTTATAATGGACTAGAGCACAACTATACTGCATTAAGAGTGATTGTAATAAATAATGCTCTTCAAATGTTTTCTTTGAATTGATGCACATGTGCCTGCCATTTTGTCGTAGGAATTATAATTTAACATTTATCAAAATATCAGTGAAATTCATAATTTTGGAATGTATCACATTGACTTGGAACACAGTATAACACCGATCTCCACAACAATGTTACATGTTTATGGTCATGTACAATATATTGAGCAGTTCAATCTCTACATGGGGAGGAAATATGGGAAAGTATGTTTAAAATGTGTTCCTGGTACAGATATAGAACAACATGTGTGTGTTCCTGACCCCATTATTCACTGAATTTTATAATATTCCCGATAGATCTGTGTAGTCAGAGAACTCAAAATATCTGTATATGTGCTCATTGCACTCATCGCAATAGACATCAAATCAGGTCCAATAATAGTTATCATTCAAGGTAAACTATGAAATTTACCAGGTCCAAGGAACATATAGATGATGACAAAGGCAATGGGGCCATCTTGAACCACGAAATAGTGGTCGTACCAGGTGTCCGGAATGGGTAAGCGTACCCTGTCAGCTAATCACACCCGTCAAGATTGACCCAAAGCGACAAATTCATTGTTATTTGGTGAATTCAGACAGGTCATATTTTGATACAACATCTCCGTATCTACCGTAGAACTTCTTAAATGATTTCACTAATCTACTTTCTGAGAATCCTTGCCTCACTAACTTTTGAGCTAATAGGCTGTGTCTAACTCGAAAGTTTTCATATGAATGGCATGCTCTACTGTATCTGAGGAGTTGTGAAATAAACACACCATAAGCTGGAGATGATGGTATATTGCTCGACAAAAAGGGAAAGTTTATGATTTCAAAATTGAAATCGTCTCTTTTGTCATACAGCTTAGTATATAGTGTATTATGTCTAATTTTAAACAATACATCTAGGTATGATGCCGAGTCCACACTTTCAGTTTATTTCTTTTATTTCTAAATCATCTGGGTAGATGTGGTGTAGATAATTGGATATACCAGGAATGTTTAAACTGATGAGATCATCAATATATCTTTGGGTGTTGTTAAATCGCTTGACAATCCTTTTACACCCAGATTTCTGAAGTGATTGCATGAACTCTGCTTCATACAATACAAAAATAAGTCTGCAAGAAGTGGGGCGCAGTTTGTGCCCATGGGAATGCCTATGGTTTGCCTGAATGTCATGCCAGCAAACTTGATAAATATATTGTCAATTAGGAAATATAGCATTTGAATCACCTCAACATCACTGTATTTGAGCTTGGCATCACTGTTGTTGGTGTTATAGCCTAAGTTGCGCTTGATGGCAATGTATTCATACCTACGACTACCATTCTTGTAAAAGAAGGCTTTCTTCACGACAGATGATAGCCTGTCTTTAAGTTTGTTATGTGGGATGGTTGTGTACAACGTTGAAAAATCAAATGTGTGGATTGAATTGTACATGTTGTTGTTATTTTGTAAAATATGTAACGATTCTTTGGAGTTCTTTAATATCCACATTTGATTGACCCCACTAGTTTCATAAATTTTGTCACAATACAGTTCAGTGTTACAAAATGTACTATGTCTTCCAGTAGACAATAAGAAGTTTTTGTCACGTTGCCCTGTTTTGGGGGAAAGGTTGCCTACTCAAGCAATAATTTAAGCAAACAATTCAAAGTACGGTCATAGATTGAATTCTTTAGTGTGAAATTATGGTGTTTTAACATTGACAATACTTTGTAAATTTGCGGAGGGGAAATTGTTGGTGCCTTATTTCTTTGCATTTTGAACATATCACAGAATAGGGGATAGACTGATCCTGATTTGACACAGAAATGGCAAACACTATTTTAATCAAGTCTTCATATTCTGAAATGACATTGGGTATGGTATATTGCTTTTTAGTACATAATGTTGCATCAAGATTCTCAGAAAAGGGATTTCACCTTATTTAATCAAGTTCAATCCGAATATGTGATCAACATGGTTAATTCAAGCATTTTCAATTTTACTTGTTTTTTCAGAGTGGATACTATCTTTGGAATGGATGTGGCATATTTTCTTTAAGTTTGTGTTGTGAAATTATGATATAAGATTTTATTTGTCTAGTTTATGCACAGATTACACAAAAAAGGACAATAATTTGTAAGACTTTATTTTTTTTTCAATACCTTTGTTTATTCACTGTATAAATTACCCACACTAAATTTCAACAATTGTCATATATCCTGCCATCACAACACAAATGAACACTATCCATTCCAAAGATAGTACCCACGTGGTAAAGCCAATATAAACTTGAAAATGCCACAAGTATCCATACCCATCAGATGACTGTACCTAAATATTTAAGTATACTAAAATGACTTTTCTGGAATCAAAATTATTAATGATCACACCAAAAGCTAGCTCTTAATTTCAATAGTACATGTATCTCTAAAAACTAAAATTCATGTACCTAAAAATGACTGATGCAGGGTGGAGCTTGGCCTTAAACTTTAAAGGGAAGTAGTTTATTCAAGAGAGGGAACTTTTGTGAATCAAGAAAAAATGGAATGAGAAAAAATATTGTCAAATAGTTAGGTTCAAGATTGACTGCATTAGTAGGACAATATAAGATATTGTGGTAATATCCAGCAGTGTTTTTGTTAAGGGCGGTACCTAGGTAAATGTTACCGGGGTTCCCCAGTCATTTACCCAGGGTTACCCATGGTATATCGGTGCAGTCATACTAGCGGACAACAGAAATTTTACCAGGGTTCCCAATGTTCCCCAACCTTAGCAAAAACACTGTCCAGTGTTTATTAACAAAACACACTACATGTACAATGTGCAGCCAGAATGCCACGAGTCATTCCCTTTAATATGGTGAGTTAGCTGAAAAACAATAGATTTGATTCGCTGTAGACTTAATTGTGATAACAATAGCAACAAGAAAGACATTCTTGTTTAAGACAAAGGTGGGGAAGAGATTCACAGAGAGTTGGAAATGACCATTTAATAGAAAGTAGGGGGCAGTGTGCGAGTGATGTCATGTGAGTATATTGTCTTTACAAACATTTTTTTTACTTTTATGCACCGACAACGTGGCAAAAAATTGTGACCCTCCCCCTAAGAGGAGCTCAAAAAATTATGACCCAAACAGAGGTTCAAAAATTGTGACCCTCCCCCGAATCCCCCCTGCTAATTTACGTCCAGTCCCTAACTGAATCATGTCTCTGCCGTCTTGTCGTTCGTCTCACCACACAGCTTTCAAGTTGAAAGTTGTTAGTGAGGCATTGGAGTGGAAGAATAACCGGAAAACTGCTGAACACTTCGGTAGCAATGGGAAGCAAGTCCATCAATGGATCAATGCCAACGATCAACTTTACACCGGTAGCAGGGGATTCAAGTGCTTGCCTGGTGCCGGTCGTAAGGTATACGATCGGGCTCTTGACAATTCATTGGTTCATTGGCATGACGATCATCAAAAGAAGGGCATTTACTGGTCGTCAGCTTCAGCTTCAGGCACGACGACTGGGGGGCTCAGTCATATTTTAACCCCTCTGCTGGATAACTTCACTCCTTCAAGCGGCACCATTCTTTTTCTACTCGCTCTCGCACTTTTGATTGGTCAGAAGCTTCTGCGTGACCATGGAGAGAAGATCGTCCAGTTTCACCGCTACATCATCCAAGTACGCAAGAGATATCAGTATACGATGGCAGATATATACAACATGGATGAGACACTGCTTCAGTTTGACATGCCCGGCAATCGGACACTCGAGCGCCAGGTTGTCGACTCAGTCCACCACAAAACCACCAATTCTTAGAGCAGGGGATTTATGGCGGTCATGACTGTTTCAGCCGACGGTGGCAAATCCCGAACTTGTCTGATATTCAAAGAGTATCGTAGGCTTGATGAGCTTACCACGAGATAGGCTAAGGTTGAAGTTGCTGAAAAGGGTTACATTAACAAGACAAAAAAATGTAAGTATTGGTTCACAAATATCTTTGTAACGGAAATTCACATTACTATAGAACTGCATTCGTAATTTCAAATAATCTAAAAGGCTGTAATTCATACTAATATAATCTTTCTGCTTCCTTTTTTAATGGATATGTGATATTTTCCCGCTACGAGAAGAACATTCCCGCCGTCTGCTGATCAGGGACTCGTGCAGCGTACACCTGGCCAACCGTGTGAAGGAAGAGCCCTATTCCCGCAACATTGACACGGCAGTAATACCTGGCGGTCTTCCTTTCTATTCTTCAGCCTCTTGATGCAGGTATCACTAAACTATTGATTGCAAAAGGTGTGGGACAATTGGATGAAGACAGGGAATGCATTGTTGATGCCTGCAAGAAAAACGGAAGGCGCAAGACTGAAGAAGACGATCATTGACTGGGTGATTTATCATAGCAGAAAGTGAGCGAGTCCACGATCAGCAGGTCATTCAAGAAGACCGGAATCACCATAGCACTAGATGGAACAGAAGACATGCTGTACAAAGATTTGGAGAGCGACAAAAAAAAAGGCAGTGAAGAGATTGGTGTGCAGATTGCAAATATATTCTGCAGGGACGACGAAGATGAAGAATTCCTTGGCTTCTAGAACGGAGGCCACATGTACCAAAAACAAACCAAACCAAACTGCCCTTTTCAGGGCCATAAATACATTCAGTAAAAGAGAACTGCCATTATTATTTTTTATCAATTTTATCATTACAATTAATAAATATAGCTTTAATAAAGTTTTCCGTTTTACCCTTTCATTTCTCTAGGTGAATAGGTCACCACAATACTGAAATAATAACCTCTGGTTCGATTTGAAAGACGTTTCTATCAACACAAAGCCTGGAAAAGAAAAATTGGACGACGACACAAAATATTCAATTTGTTTTAAAATCTTTATTTATTTATTGATTTTGTCGAAAGATCAGTAAATTTTAAAAAATCCAAAATATTTATTTTGGAAAGAAAGTTGAAAAAAGAAATACTGGTAGAAACTTGACAGACCAAGCTGATCGATAGACTTCTGTGATGTCATTTGCATAACAATATCAATTGTACTGCTTGGTGAGCATGTAGAAAAATATCGAAATACAGGAAATGTATGTAATTAAATCCTCACCAGGACTTCAGCAAGTAATCCCAGGGGTCCCTCAAAAATGTTTTTAATACAAGCTGCGGCTTTAATTGGGAATTTACGGTAATTTAAGTGTAGTTTGCTCTCTGCATTAGGTAATAGGGGATAATTGGTGATGAATTTTCTAGCTATCATTATGTTGTAGGAAGGGTGGCAGCCATATTTGTATTATGCAAATTAGACATATTTCCCCGAGGTAGATTCCAGTAAACTTTTGATATGATGTTCTGGGTACCTCTCTAAAATGCATTCTGAAGAAATGAATTCTTTTGCCATTTGTGGTGGGTATCCACCACAAGTTGAGTCCTATATCCCCCACAGCTTCTCTCTATTCTTGTCGCGGAACAACAAGGTTTTAGCGTGGCGATTAAGTCATTTGTTGTATCACATCGTGCTGTAAACATATGACCGAAGTTCGGATTTTTCGACTGCTATACTGTACAATTTATTCAACATTTCAATGTAGGTTAATGTTCAGTTCTAATATATTTTTTTCACAATTTCTGTATCGTTTGCTGTTTTTTACTATCTGATCTGAATCCATCCCTATGTTAGAACCCACTGAGAAGTAACTCGCCATAGTATCTCAAACAATACTTTGTAGTAGTGTGACAACTTTTTGAAGTGTTGAACGTCTGTGGGCAACAGGCTGTCTGACCAGTACATTGGCCTAGGTGTAATTACAAATGCTTAGAACAGCAATTTTAAACAATCACATACGTGCTTCTTTAAAGGTGTAAAAACATCTATCATTTGTATATAAAAATCGGAAACAGTAATATTACTGCATGTGCTATAATCCAAAGCAGGTCACTTTTTGTGTGGGAAATAGTTGGAGTATACAAACCTCTTTCAAGAGCAATGTGTTTCATTAAGGTATTATGCAAGTTTAAACTAATGATTGAGTAATTGATATGACTTTGTGTGAAGAAGCCCTATTATGAATAATAAAGTGAATGATTACGATTTGTTAATTGTTACAGTTGCTGATGTTTTCTCTTTAGAAAGCTTTCTAACTAATGCTGGCTAATACCTCATACTTCTATGTTTACATCAGCAGCTTCCAGTAAAGGGTGCCAAGTTGAAAGAAATTTTATTTTCTCATAATATTATCACACAGCATTATGGAAACAGCAGATACGATTCAATATAATACGATTCAATATAACCACCATTCCAATCCGTATAAATCCAACCTAATCCAAACCCGTCAAATCAAATCCAACTCAATGCAACACCATTAGATTCAACACAATACTTGGAAAATCCTACACTAGATATTCAATATTAAATGTTTATGTGCAATAGAATATGTGTGTATCATGTTGATCATCTGATTAAAAAAATTAAGAACGTCATGACAAATAACAATCTCTCACATTAATTTTATGCAAAAAATTGTTTTGAGATCTTAATGATCTTAATGATGGTTTCATCTTATATTTGTATAGGTAATTGTACGGGTTCCAGTGGGTTTATAATTCTAAACCTCACGGCTTTAGCTGGCATGTTGTAAACCGCACGAGGCCGTAGCCCGAGTGCGGTTTACAACATGCCAGCTAAGGCCATGAGGTTTACAATTGTAAACACACGAGAACCTGTACAATTACCTACTTATACCACGAAAACAGAGGAAATTTGAAAAATATCATGACCTAGTTGTGCAATGCTATCAGAATGATCAATTTGCATTGCGCCTTAAAACATCTGGTGTCATTAGGGATTGGAATTCTGACACAGTAGCATAGTATAATACAGCTTTCTCATTGGCTAACAAACTGACTGCACTGATCCAGGTGCACATCAATTTGCCACGTGGTATGATGCATGTGCATGTCACTGTGTATCGGCCACGCCACCAGCATGGACGCATACTTTTATATCTCCGACACAATGAAATCAAGCGAAGTGGAACGGTTTTGCTCGCAGTTTGACAACGCGATACCACTGGATGGCAGAGAGGATTTGACCTAATGGCAAACAAGACCGTGAAAGATTTCCTGCTCCCGTGAACAGTGCACATTTGACTGAAATAAAAGCATCTCGCGTACTTCAAATACACGTCTACCTGATCAGGCGTGTCAGTGTCGGATGCATGGGGACATACCCGAAGCGAGAAACTTAAAACAACTGAAGTTAGAAGCAGCGAAATATTCATTCGTGGATGTGTGGAATATCTGGATATTATACCGGCCATTCAGGCAGGTTAGTTTCAATTATTGTCTTACATTTTCCCGGCATGAACATTATCGTTATTGTTTCTTCCATCGTGTTTTTGAAAGGCCAGTTTAATATGACATGATAATATTAGAAACGTTCGATGCAGTGGGTCTACTCCGCCTGCTGAGTGTTGTCATTTGAACGGACTTTTAATTGTGGGATTCCATTACTTTTTGCTCATTCCTTTTCGTCGGCAATATTTTTCAATTATTGCCTATTTTCATTAAATTCAGGTTGCTGCAGCAACTTATTTGTATGAATAAGGGCTTCGATGAACAACTATTTAAAGAATGCACTGGTCATCGTCCTGACGAAGGATTTCGCACGTACAAGCGTATCAGCAATAACCAGCAGAAAACCGTGTCTAACGCTTTACAGTCCCTACAACCTGTGACAAAAGTTGATGTTGAAGAGTACCATTCTCCGTGCTGCTCGTCAGATACCACTACGTTTAATAACCTGGTACACAAGTTCATCAGGCCGTATTTTCATTCAAAATCAACACGGTGATAAGTTGTCATTGAAATGTAATTTCGCAAGTTCATTAAACGTTGCCACGTGTACAATCTGCCAGATGTTTGATTTTCGTTCGTATGTAGATAAGTAAACCTTTACGCTTACATTGATATGGAAAGTAGTAAACCTTACGTTTGTATTTATATGATAATGAAGTCTATTCATCAAACTGTAAGGTTTACTAATCTTCATATAAATGAACCGTAATTGTTTACTTATTTGCATAAGAACAATTGGTGTTGCGATCATATACGTACGGTGAGAGCAATATGTCACATGACCATGAGTGGTATAATTTATTTTAATTGCATTTACACGGGTATGGGTGCATTTTGCCTGTTAATCATGGATGTTGGTGCTAAAAGTAATCATTGACATGACTTCTGACAAGGTAATTTGTGAGTCCCCAGGGACACCGTCCGGGGGGACTTATAGGTTTGGTCATGTCCATGCGTGCGTGTGTCAATGAATCCGTTTCTCTCAGATATCTCAGAGATGCCTGAAGCGATTTTATTCAAACTGAGTACAAGGATTACTTCTTATATCATACATATGCACGTCAGTTTTTTGTTTGTGATACGATGCAATATGGCCACCATGCTGACATTTTGTTAATATTTTTTATATACGAAGCCATAACTCAGGCACATCTTTTAAACCGATTTTATTGTACGTTAGTATTGGGACATCAAACTTTGTCATACATATGCACATCAATTTGTTTCACAATACGATTCAATATGGCTGCATGGCGGCCATTGTGTTACAATTTTTACATGTCCTGAACCATGACTCAGACGTGTATCAACCGATTTAATTCAAAGTTGGTACAAGCGCATTGACTTCTTTCATACATATGTACGTTAATTTGTTTATGATATGATCCAATATGGCAACATGGCAGCCATTTTTTACAATTTTTAGGCCGTGAGCAAGAACTTAGGCACGTCTTAACTTATTATATTCAAAGTTGGTACAAGGACATTGACCTGTGTCGTACATATGCATGTCGACTTGTTTCACGATAATATTGTTTTGCGGCCATTTTGTTATGATTTTTTCATGTACTAACTGAACCAACACTCACACATGTATCAACTGATTTTATTCAAAGGTGGTACAAGGACATTGATGTATTGTCGTATTATGTAATAAATATGCATGGTAATTGGCTTCACAATCCAATACAATGTGGCTGCCTGGTGGCCATTTAGTTACATTTTTTATTCCCCATGGACAGTGTCTGGGAGGAACTTTAGGTTTGGTCATGTCTGGGCGTGCTTCCGTGTGTGAGCGCGTGCCTCCGTGTGTGAGTGCGTGGGTCTGTTCATATTGATATCTCATTGATGCCAAGCGTGATTTCATTCAAACTTGGTACAAGGATTACCCTTATATCATACATATGCTTGGAATAAGGGTAATCCTTGTACTGTAAGTTGGTTCAAGGGCATCAATGTATGTCATAAATGTGCATGTCAATTTGTTTTGAGATATGAACAAAAGGATTACCCTTATGATACAAGGATTACCCTTATGTCATACATATGCTTCTTGATTTGTTTTGTGATACAATGCAATATGGCCGAACGGTGGCCATTTTATTACGATTTTTTCAGGTACGGAGCCATAACTCAGGCACATCTCGACGATTTTATTGTAACTTGGTTCAAGGGCATCAATGTATGTCATAAATGTGCATGTCAATTTGTTTTGAGATATGAACAAAAACGGCCACAGAGTGGCCATTTTGTTACAATTTTTTTCATTTCCTGAGCCGTAACTCTTGCATGTCTAGACAAATTTTATTCAAAGTTGTTACAAGGACATAGACTTATGTCACACATATATATGTCGATTTGTTTCATGATATGATCCAATATGGCTGCCTGGCGGTAATTTTGTAACAATTTTTGTGGTGGCCATTTGTTTTAATTTTTCATGTCTAGAACCATAACTTAGGCATGTCTCAACCGATTTTATTCAAACTTGATAAAAGGACATGGACTTATGTCATGCATATGCACTTTGATTTTTTAACGGCTTGACTGTATGGCGGCCATTATATTATTATTTTTCATGTCCGCAGAAACCAATTTTATTCAAGGTTGGTACAAGGTCATTGACATATGTAATAAATATGCTTGTCAATTGGTTTCACAATCCGATGCAATAAGACTGCCTGGTTGCCATTTTGTTATAATTTTTTTCATGTCCAGAGCCATAACCCAGACATTTATCAACCGATTTTATTCAAAATTGGTAAAAGGACATTGACCTGTATTATAAGTATGTATGTCTAGTGGTTTCACAATCCAATGCAAAATGACTGTCTGGTGGCCATTATGGTACGTTTTTTCATGTACAGAGCCGTAACTCAGACATATTTGCACCAATATTATGCATAGTTGGTACAAGGACATTGACCTATGTCACACATATGCACATCAATTTGTTTCACGACATGGAGCAGTATGGTGTCAATTATTCAATTTTCGTTATTAGGCGTATATTTCAAAAAATGCTGCATCAAATTTCATGAATTTTAGCACATATGTTAAGTTCACACTGCTTTAACAGTAAATAAAGACATTTATCAGTGTCATTATAATGAATTTGTTATTGCAAATGTAATGAACGTTCCTAATTAGAGTGATATGTCCACAAATACTGCATTAAATTTGATGAAACTTGGTACAGATGTTGATCTCATAGTATTGAAAATACAATTCAATGACAAATAGCGGTATTGTTTAAATGAATCTCTAGTTTGCATTTACCTGATGATTTTTTGGGGTTTTTTATGGTGAATGTCCAAAATTACTGCATCATTTATGAAATATGGTACAGGTGATAATCTACCAGTGTTATAATAGGATGCAAAATGTTTGCCAACATCCTGTCAATTAGTTACTAATTGACCCGTTTAATGATCTTTAATACGGATGGCGGCCTACATTGGTTTTATGTTTTCTCCGGCATGGAACTCATTCTCGGCCATTAAGCCCCATCTGTATCACAGTATTTTTATTTACAGACTGAATTGGTGAAGAGGACCCTATCCTCTTCGAGGACTTGTAATTAAAGTACCCAATAACAAGTGGGGACTGTGTCATCAACAATGAATTGTGTCATATTTTCTAAATCATATGCACAATTGTCTTCTACCAACTAGTCTCTGTCAATTTTTCTGTTTTGTCTTTTTCTGTTCTAAAAGTTTTCGTATATTTTCATTATTGTTATATTCTGCGTATGTCTTTTCTGTTTTTAATTTTGTATGTGTAACTTGTAAAATGTGTTCTTCGGTGGAGGGTTGCATTTTTATACGTGTCAGTCACCTGTGCGACTCATCCTGACTATATGTCAAAGCTGAATAAATTAATTAATTAATAAATAAATAAATAAATAAATAAAATAAATAAAATAAAACCTAACAAGGGTAAGTGTCGAAATTCAAGGTGACTGTTAAAGGGGGCAAATCACTAGACAAAGTGAATTTTTTTCATATTGTCTTCCCAAGCAAAGCATTTTGTCGTTTCCAAAGGTAAAGTGTAAGTAATATTCATTCCATCATTATATATTTTTAACTTTACCAGGATGAAAAGACAGCGGTCATGTTGGCAGCAAAGAATAATCATAAAGACATTGTAAAATTTCTTGTAGATTCTGGGGCAAAATTGAATTTACAAGATCAGGTAGGTTTCTGTTCAGGTCTTATCTATCTCGATCCATTGAAAGAGGCACTTCTACTTGATAACATTTTAAAAACACATTTTAATGCCAACGGTCGATATTTGACGTGGAGACAGCGCAGGGATCGCGAGATATCGAAAAAAACATGTCATTTCCCGCGTGTATTTTTCACATTCCAAAGTTTTACGATCGTTTCTGATAATGACCCGAAATCCCCTAAGGGTTTGTTGTTGTGCTGATGGACGATATTCTAGGGAGTCCAAAAACGTTCGAATGACGCAATTAATTTACCTCCCACTGCAAAGATTTTATACACAGCATTGTGCCTTTAGCTCAGGTAAGGTTGTTAAAACTTCTCCCTAGTTTTGTCGTTTTCATTATTGTCAATCAGTTGCATTATAAAAATAACCAATACCACATAAATAACAGTTTTTACCTGTAAAGTATTGGCCACCTCTGATGACTACGTTTTGTCGCCTGCCACACAGTTACGCCGGTGTGCTTCTATGCATACCACGCAGTAGCCGCTATGTTTCAACCGCACATAACTGTGCAAGTCACCTATGCAAATTCTGGAGGAATCAGCAAAATGTTTTTTTTTTTTTTCGCCAAGTCAGTAAGACTCAGCTTTCTCGAACGGATCATTGCAGATCACCGAAGCGAGTTGCACTGAGGCGTACAGCAGCGTCAGCGTAGACTCGTACTCCATAGCTTAGTTGAAAATGGCCCCAGTGCCGAACGTTCGATATTAGGAAGCTGAATTTAGGTAGGCCACCGGAATTCAAACATTTATTTTTTAGGACGTTTTTTATCGATATCTCACGATCCGTGCGCAGTCGCCATGTGAAATATCGACCGTTGGCATTAAAAAACTGTCTTTTAAAATGTTACGGGGGGGGGGGGTGCCACTTTAATGTCGTATGGCAATTTACTTAAAAGAATGTAAACACTGTGAATTTCAAGTGTATGTCCAAAGGAAAAAGTAATGTATTTCCTGTGTATAAAAAATCTTCTCCGAACCTGCTGCGTAGGGATTACCTTCTTGAGATTTGTTTACATTGTGATGAAGTATATAACCTTGTAATGTTAAGGCAATCTCAGTCCATTTTTTGGTCAAACATCTCCTTCACATTTTTCGGTCACAAAGCATTAACATTATGTATACGTGTCTTCAGGGATGGCACAAATATGATTTCTTATAACCTATGCAAAAATGTGCGAGTTTGTATTTATGAGGCTATTTTCTGTCATTTTTTCAGCACACTGACCTCGTCTAGGTACATGATGTGCTAAGCTGTGCTTGTAAACTTACATAAAGCCCACTTTTCTCCCTATACGCGAGGAAAGCATTTGTATCCGCCGCCATTGTGAATAACCTTCCCTGAAAAGCCTACTGGCATACTTTGACAATTCTCGGTCATCACCAAATTGTGATTTTTTGCTTTTTTATATATTTTTTCATTTTGACATGACAGCCGAGAGTTGTCATTCGACTGCGTGTAACTCTATGGGAACCGAAAAGAATACACTTCTACTATGACAACTGTCGGCCATAGAGATAATGCATTTCATTTCATTTTCATTTTACGTTGAATTTTTATTTTCAATGTTACTTTGTTTTTTTTTCCATTTAACTTTCAATTTTTTTTATTTCACTTGAAATATTTTTCATTTTAATTTCACTTTATTTTCATTTCAATTATGATTTTTAGCTCATATTTGGTATTTATATAAATACCAAAAAAGAGCTTATATGGTAAGTCGGTGGCGTCTGTATGTCTGTATGTATATCTGTGTGTGTATGTCTGTCTGTGTGTCTGTATGTATGTATGTATGTATGTATGTATGTATGTATGTATGTATGTATGTGGGTATGTATGTGTGGATGTATGTCGGTCACTCGCAAAAACCCCAATACCGCCTAAGCTACCATCTCAGTATTTCGTGTACAGGTAGATGCAGGGGTTGAGATGTGACGTTGTTCAATTGAACACGTCAGTGTCAAAAATGTGCAAATTAGGTAAGATAAAGGGAAATTCTGCAACTGTTCAAGAGTGGTGGCATGCCAATGATTGAAACAGGATACGCCACTGACCTTGAGTCATTTCCTGTCTTTGTTTATGAATTGTTACATATTAACAGACCTGCTCAAACTAAGGGACGTTCATTAGATCTCGGGAGGGGGTGGTCACAATGAAATTGTGAACATTTATTTTACACTTGTAAATTTCTAAGAGTTTTTTTCCAAATGAGAAAAGCTGAGCTATTTTTTTTCTGTGTAAATTTTCAGATTTATAATTTTTTTTAGTTCGACGCTGTCCGAGGATACAATGTACATCCATATCACTAGTGCAAATAAGATTTCATGTTGTAACTCCAACTTACATATGGCCAAGTGATTTATATTGCTGATAGATTTCGCGGAATGTTGAGATCATCTTTTGACAAGCTGAGAAGCTGTTTGCAAAAAAATGTGGTGAAATTTCAATATTTGTGTTTCTAGGACAATTTTTGCCCTTTTTTGATCAAAACATCTATTTCTCTGCATCAGCAAGTCCAACGTTTGTCATTCTTGTTTTTCTGGTTTAAACATTTCTTGTTGTTTTTCTCGTTGTACTGTGCAGAAATCATTGTCATAACATCAACGTAGAATTTTCCTGCACTGAACAGATAGAAAAAATATTTATTGTTGATCTTTGGTACCCTTACTGGTATGTACCAATGCTGATAAAATGTGAGCGACACCGTATAATTGCAGTATTTTTTTTTTTAAATGTTTGAAATGAAATCCTGCTTTTTTAATCAAATTAGTATTATAAAACAAACGACTTTTGTTTCGTATCTCTAAGGTTGATTTTTTTCCTTTTTTTTCATATTTATGTTTTTTTATTTGCAATAGGTTTTCGTTTTTACTTCGATATTACTGCATTTAACGGGAATGCTTTTGTTACAAATCACTCTTAAAATAATATCTAACATAAAACAAAATACACTAATGATGTTAACGCATTTTTATCAGTGACAACTCCAGGCCACCGTACATTTGGCTTCCCTCCGATGCGTTGTTTCTCCAGGACCAAAAATAAAATGTTTGCTGATAAAACAAATGTTCAGGATTTTGCAATATTTTGTCTTACATTGAGTCAATTATGTAGCATCAAAAGTTGTTTTCCATGCTGTACCAATAAAAATGTAACATGTTCAATAGAGTTCGTTGCTATATTAAAACATGCTCTTTTTACTGTTACACCCAATGCATATCTGTAAACCCTGGGGATCTCCGCATGGAATATAAACAAGTTTAAGCTAATGCCATGCTGACTTAGAAATAATATTTACGGATGTCAGCAGGCTGCTTAACCATGGGTATCGAGAGCTTTTTCTGAATATTGCAACATTGGCTATTATGATTCCAGTCTCAGCACGGCCCCATGTGAATGTGCATCAGAGCTCAGTACCCAAAACATGATTAAAACATCTGATAGTTGTCTGAGTGAAGATGTCATAAATGATCTGATGGTGATAACCATTGTAGGCCCAAGACTTGGCGAATTTGACTTCAGAGCGGCAATTTTAGAGTTCAGCAAATAAATCGTCAGAAGTAGTAGACAGAAAAAGTAACGATTCCGTCGACAGAGAATGGAACAGAACAATATTAAAGATTGTACAACTCACCAAAGAAAAAAAACCTTTTCAATGCTGATGTTTATTGGACACTTTATTCATTGACTATTCAACAAGTTTTCGACATTGCATATACAGCTATTCTCTACGTACTTACACGTAGTTGTACCCATTTTTGATACATTTTACGCAAATATCAACAAAACAAAACATTTGTGTACAGCCTCACACAGGTTTGAAAATCGTAATGGAAGCTTCGATATGATTAAAATATATACTTTTTGTCACAAATTTGCGTCAGTAAGTGTGCATTATCTTGACTACCATTATTTGTGAACAAGCTGTATTTTATCAAAAACCATCAAGCAAAAATGGTCATCTGCAAGTTGCACTACTTTACATGAGCACCGTATTTCACCATGGAAGCTTTCAATGATGATTTATAGCCGTATCAAACTGTATATTTCTTACAAAGAGTCTTTTCTCCGAGACAAAGATCATATTTCTGACAGCTTGGATATATTTAGATCCAAGTTTTATTGCCATTTCTTTTCCTTGCGATCATGCTAGCTCCAATAGGCTCCAACTCCTCATCAGTCGTCAAATGATGATAATCCAACTGCGTTTCTTTATTAAATGTATTTACACCTGTGTGGAAAGAAGTTCTTATAAGGGCTATTAAATATAAATAAGTTGCTATTATTTTGGTGTTTTCTTTCCTGCTGTGATTGCAGCAAAATGCTTAAGCAATTTTTGTTCGCCAGTTACTCGAACCTTTGATGAGTAAACATATGGAAAACACTTTTCCCAATCACAAGCATATATGTGGCATATGCAACCAATGAAAATAAGTAAATGACAGCATCATATAGCTGGTCTCATTAAAACGGATAAATTAATGTACATTGCACAGCTTGAGATGTCAAAGCACCTGATACTTTCCACCATTTTTGTTTCGTTTCCTATTGTATCAGATGTAATTGTAAAAGAAAATAAAGGTCAGGTATATTACACAAGGCAATTTGCACTCAGGCTTCAGGTGTACTCTGCTGTCCTGCATAAGTGTTTAGGAAATATCTGGGTGTTGCAAAATACACCACATGCCCTCATGAAGATACCCTGGCTATGGCACACTTTGCTCTATGGAACAAACTGACCAGTAGTTTCCGATCAAAATGGAAGGCCCGTGTCACTCAGGCTATTTTAGGGTTGCTGTACATGCTAAGGCCAATTGAACACATGTTCTCATTAGCTACTATATACTATAGTCTATAGAAGCTATTGCAATGGGTATTTTTCTGGCATCAGTCTGTGTGTCTGTGTGTGTGTGTCTGTCTGTCTGTCTGTCTGTCTGTCTGTATGTATGTATGTATATATGTATGTATGCATGCATGCATGCATGCATGCATGCACGTATGTATGTATGTATGTATGTATGTATGTATGTATGTATGTATTTGTTATTATATGCATGCATGCATGCATGAGAACTACAGTGCTTTAAACTGTATATTTGCTATGTAGATGCACAATATTATTATGACAAAGTATCTATTTATCGTTTTTTGATATTTATGAAAATATACTAATTAGGTCAGACACCTTTAATATTTGCTATAGATGTCCCTAGGGATGTTCAAATCGTGATGGAATATGCAAATTTGTTTTTAAGGGAATTGTTGTCATTTTTGATCAAAAAATATTCACAAATCTTCATATCAACTGCTGGTCAGACAGCTTTGATATTTGGGTTATAGGTCTGTAGCAGTGAGCTCTTTCAAATTTGTTTAAGGTACATTTTATCAATGTTGGTCAATTTTTTTTCTCAAAAAAAGTAACTGTCTTTGAGCTTCAATATTTGGTATACAACTTTATGGTAGCCTGGAGCTGCCACTGATAAAAATACATCAAAATTATATATTCTTTTATGTTGAATATTATTTTAAAAGGGATTTCAAACAAAATAATTCACTGCATGATTTCATTCTCTGAAGTCATCTAGCTGTAAATATGAATAAAAGTATAATTATCTGTTACAGGAACATCCTGCCTTGGCAACTCTGAGGCTTGTCTTATTGTAAATCGAGCCCAATGAGGGCAATAAACAATTTTTTTTTATATTAGAGATATAGCAAGTTTCGTCAGGGAAAATATTGAATAGTTACCTATAGCCTACAAGAAAAAGTAAAGTAATTCTTTTAGATGAAATTCCAATGTCATAATGCTTGTCCACATCTGATCTTTTTAAATACCCCATTTGAATCAAGTACACTTGTATCAATTGTCCAACACCTATAAAAGCACAGATTTAATGTAATATCGTAACACGATATTCATAGTTTTGTCACAGACTACCATGCACTGCAAATCAGTGTTTCAGTGAAATTCCAAAATAAAATTCCTTACACACACGCATCAACTTGTAACCGCCCTAGTCTAGTCTAATCATGTACTTTAAGATGTATTATCAAACGTGTATAAATATATTTAGCTAGTTTTGTATTGGAAAAATATTCATAGTTTCCTCACAGACTACCATATATAGTAAATCAACAGTAAGGTGAAACTCCTAAACAATTTTTTTTGCACACACATCAACTTGTAACCACCCTAGTCTGATCAAAGACATTAAATTAAAAAATCAAGTGTTTATAAACACACAGATTTAGCTAGTTTTGTATTGGAAAATAATATTCATACTTTCTCCATAGACTCTCACGTATAGTTAATCAACATTCTGGTGCTACTCCAAAAGGAAATTCCTACACAACCATTCACTTGTACCCACACCACTCTAATCAAATACATGGATATCAATTAGTTAACATCCATAAATGCACAGATATTGCTATAGCTAGTTTTATATTTGAAAATAAATGTTCGTAGTTCTCTCATAGACTGCTATGCACAGTGAATCACCATTTTAGGTGACAATATAGTCAAATTTATCTGTAACCCCATGCAAAACAACACCAAAAACAGAATTAGTATTGTATGGTCCTCTTTAATGATAAAAATGTTCGACGACAAACACAGGAAACACCCGTATCATCGACACATCAAAAGCTGTGGACACAAAAACTTGACATCAAAACTTAATTCTGTCTATTTAAATTATGTGAAAATATATCTACTACTAGAATATAATTCTCTTGATGGCATGGTGGTGCCAAAATACACACAAGTCACGACTTTTTTTGAGACTACTTAAATAGTTTTTATGCATACATCTATTTACAAATATGACATCTAGTAATTTTTCTATACCATACACCGGTATTATATTAAATGTCTTTTTTGCGTTTCATATACTTGTCTGACGTCAATTTTTTGATCCTCTGTTAGCAAGGCAGAGCTTATTGCATAGGGTGATTCTCTGTCCTCGTTCATGTGTCTGTCTTCCGTCAACAATGGCCTTCTCCTCTAAAACCTCAAGTCCCATCTCATAGCTTATCAAAAAGGCCGATTTTCTGTCGTCGACATCGTCATCATCTCTCATCAAGCTCTTGCAGCTATATTTGGTATATAGATCTCTAGGGATAGCCTATTTAAGTTTGGTCAAGTTGCGTTGTAATATTGAAATTTGTATTTTGAATGCAATTATTGATCAAAATATTTATTTCACCAAAACCGCTGGTCCGACAGCTATGTATTTTGTATACAGGTTCACAGGGATGAGCAAAATGTGATATAATGAAGTCATGATGAAGTCTATGATTTTGTAATTTTTTGGAATTTTCTGTCTACAATAATTGTTATTGTGAGTTCCTGGGATACCGATGATATCTACAACATATTTCCATCAATGTGTACAAGAGCCATTCTCAACAGAAACACTTCCAACGCGCATAACTCGCCCAAAGTTCACATGTTTGGCAGTGAATTCATGCGTACTTTTGAGAAATTTATGTGTTATCTCTAGCAAAGTGATGCCTTCAACATTGTTACTTCCAAACCAATCAAAAGTTCACAATATAAATTGGCAAATACTGTAATACATGAAAATTCTGGTTTGTTTTCAACTTCTGACTGGGCGATCGCCACCTTCATGTCACATAAAGTTTACGTAATTGGTTTAGTATGTCAAGACCACAGTTCAAAGATGCTGCAAACACCGTTATACAAACTGCCCGCCCTTTTAATTTTTTACAAATGAAGCGGGACATCTCAACATTTCTAAGCCGTTTACAGATATTAACCCATTGAACCCGGCTCGGACATTAATGTCCGATGACGTCATAGAGTACCAGGGGGTCAGGGTGCAAAGGGTTAACAGCTTGATGGCAAGCCGACTTAAAATTACCTTCTGCCTATTGAAACAGTATAAAACTTACAACTCTACAGTCCATACAAATTCTCGTATGCCTTCAGAATTACCAAATAATGCAAGTGATCTTTTTAAAGGATACATAGTATTGTTTGTTTGAAATTGTTTAAATGAATTTATTTTCACAACTATTGTTACATATACCTGTATTTCAAGGTTTTCGTATTTCAAATTTTCAGCATGGTTTTACTGGACTGTACTTGGCTGCCGAAGAAGGCCACAAAAATGTCGTAGAGATTCTCATTGATGCTAAGGCAAACATAGAAGCTGTCACAAAGGCAAGTGTAACTATCTTTTTAAGCAGAAATTTTTAAGGGTGCAATTCTATTGTATGCTTATATGTATACATGCCGACCTTAAGGATGTATTCTTTCAAATATATGGTAAACGATATGGATAACCTTAGCTAGGGTCTCAAATGGTGTATATACTATAAAAGTGGAAGTCACACATGTTATGCCTACAAGAATTTGGAGTACTTAATGAGGTGATTTAGTAAGTATTTGATATGCTAACCTGTATTTGGAGTTTAAATGCAGTAAAAAACAAAACATTCAAAAGCAAAGCTGAAGGTGATTTTATTAGAAGGTTTGGTCTAGTCCAAAAAATAAATCAATAATTTTTCTTTCAACTTTTTAAAGTGGCACTCCCACTTGGTAACATTTTTAAAACACCTTTTTAATGCCAGCGGTCGATATGTGACGTGGCGACTGCGCTCAGATCGCGAGATATCGATAAAAATATGTCATTTCCCGAGCGTATTTTTCACATCCCGAAGTTTTACGATCGTTTCTTATTATGACCCGAAATCACCCGAAGGATTTTTTGGGTTTTTTTTTTTTTTTGTTTTTTTTATGTGATGGACGATATTCGAGGGAGTCCACAATGAGTTCGAACGACGCAATTAATTTACCTCCCACTGCAAAGACTTTATATACAACATTATGCCTTTACCTCCGGAAATTTATTATTTTCAAACTTCTCCTTAGTTGTTGTCGTTTTCATTATTCTCAATCAGTTGTATAATATTTTAACCAATAGCACATAGATATCAGTTTGTTACGTGAAAAATATTAGCCGTCTACGACGACTACATTTTGTCGTCTGCCAGTGCTGAGACAGCCTGTCGGCCGAAACTAATTTCCGTTTCGTAAAAATACTTCCAATTTAAATATGCAAGAAAATGTTAAGTTCTGCTTTATATCAATGAAATTATCACCTACCTCGTTAAGGTAGTTTTTGCCATATTCAGTTTCAAAACGTTCAAATCCTGTCAAGGTTTAACTGTATTGTATTGCATTGTCGACTCGAGTTGGCTATCCGTGCAGTGCCGTCTTACATAGCAAGGCAAAGATGTGCTATACTTAGGTGTGCTGACCGCGATTTTCCAGGGTGTTTCCGTGGTGAAATGTTGGGGTTTTTTTCAAGTCAAATGTACTCTAAATATTTAGACAGTTTTTCTGTAGAAGCGGTTAATCTGAGTGAGTCACATACCATCGATGCATCAATTATCAGTGGGTAAGAATGCAGAGGCGCTCCCGATAGTTTTCCCGGCGGCTATACTAGTCACTTATGCGAAATCTGGTGGAATCAGTTAACTTCCTTTTTCATTTTTTTGCAGTGTCAGTAAGACTCAGCTTTCTCCCATCACCGACTCGAGTTGTACTGTGGTGTCAGTACAGTAGCATCAGCATAGACTCGTACTCCCTAGCTTAGTTGACGATGGTCCCAGTGCCAAACGTTCGATGTTCGGACGCTGAATTTAGGTGGGCCACCGGAATTCAAACGTTTACCTTTTTGAGGACATGTTTTTATCGATATCTCGCGATCCGTGCGTAGTCGCTACGTCAAATATCGACCGTTGCCTTCAAAATGTGTTTTAAAAATGTTACCAAGTGAGAGTGCCTCTTTAAGAGTGCCAAGGCTGTAAATGGTTCAAACACTTCCTGCCATCTGGTCAGTGTATCTCGTTATGTATAAACGTGGATAATACCAATCTGTGGACCATTTGATGTATATTTTTGGGGTCCGGAAGATTTTCAGTGGAAAAAAGATTCCCAGCAAGCCGAATATCAATTAAAATGGAGCTAGAGAAGGGTTGAAAAAAAACGTGGATGTGTGGTAAAAAATAATGTACAATGTATCAGATACTAAAAAACTATGCTACCTCATCAATGTTCCACCCTTCAGGATATGTCAAATGGTCCACTTCCTATGTCCTTATCCACACAATTCCTATTGGACTGTATCTCTATTGAAGATGTGAAATTAGGTAAGGATTTTAAAGAAGTGGTGACACTACGGGGAAAAAGGCCTTCTAATTGTTCAGTGCAGCGCCGCCATCGTTTAAGCTCTGCCATTGCTATTGTCAATAGCAACAGATTTTTCAAGATGGCGGCGCCCAGAAAGAGAAGCTGCAATTATCGAGTTATAGTACTTATATATCTAAAAACAGCTGTAAATACAGGCGACGAAAAGTAGAAAATGATACTGCTGTATTTCTTTTTGCTAGATATACTTCCCAAGATATGTCGGATTATTGAAATGCACCTGCAGACTGATTATACAGTCAATGTTTATCGCGCAACGCATGTTGATGTCGCCGAACACCAGCAATACAAATGCAAAAAAATGAACAAATTATGTATGCATTCAAAAATCGAAAACCACAAATGGAAGCATATTATCTCCAGATAATATGTGTAATTTTTTATTAGCTCCCATATATGCATATGTATATATGCAAATGGGAGGTATTCTTATAAGGTGGAAAAATGTCGTCTGTATGTATGTATGTATGTACGTATGTATGTATGTATGTATGTATGTATGTATGTATGTCCGTCCTCATCAAAAACTCCTAAACCGTAGCACCTACTGTCTTAGTATTTGGTGTACAGGTGCACCTAGGGGTGGAGATGTGAATTTGTTCAAATGAACATGTCAGTGCCAAAAATATGCAAATGAGGGGAAAAAAAGGGAAAATCCTGCAAATGGCTAAAACTCGGTAAGCAGTGGTCAGATTTGGTTGAAACTTGGTATGCAGATTTCTTTAGGTATTCTACATTATGTGTGCAAAAATTGGGATGAAATTTGCATGTTTGTATTTTTAGGGTATTTTTTCCTTTTTTAGTCAAAAAAATCTTGTTCTCTGAAATCGCTCGTCTGATTGCTATGAAACTTAATATTCATGTTCCTCAGGATGACCCTAGTCATGCTTGTACAAATTGTATTGATATTGTCATATTTGTAATTTTGGGGCAATTTTCCAAATTTTTGATAAAATTTTTTTTTATCCAAAAACTACTGATTTGATAGCTGTGATATTTGGTATACAGGTATCTAAGATTAATCTCAATATAATGTATTGAAGGTATGTTGAAACTGGCAATTTTTATTTTATTTTTGGGACAATTTTTGCCTTTTTTGGTCAAAAAAATTTTCTCCTAAAACTTCTGATCTGGTAGCTTTGATATCTAGTGTACAGGTTCCTTGGGTTTATGTTAATTAGATATATTTAAAATTAGGATGAAATCTGCAATTTTGTATTTTAGGGGGAAATTTTTTTCATTTTTGGTAAAAAAATTTGTTTCTCAAAATTTACCAGTCTGATTGCTTTGATATTTAGTAAACCAGTTCTTAGGGTTTTTGTTAATAAGATATATTGAAATTAAGTTGAAATCCGGAATTTTGAATTTTTTTGGGCAACTTTGTGAAACTCTCAGTTTTACTGGGATATCTTTCATTTTGTATTTTTAAGATTTATTTTGGTAATTTTATACCTACTATAACTAAGAGTATATAATGTGGTGATTTAGTAAGCATTTGATATGGTAAACTGTATTTGGTGTTGAAATGCAGTAAAAAAATCCTGGCAGACTTTGAAAAAATTCCAAACAAATGCCAATAAAAAATTCAGCCAAAGAAGGTTTGACAAAAAGAAAAGATGGGAGAGTGGGGAAAAAAGAATGTACAATGGATTGGATAAAAAAGATAATGTACTTCATCTATCTTCCAGACACTGTCCCTTATCAAATGGTCGACTCCGATGTATTTTTGTGCACAATTAACCATGCAGTGTATTTTAGTTTCAGATGTCAAGTTAGGTAAGGATTCGAAAGGAATAGTCAAGTTCACCACAGTTTAACTTTATCTCTTGTGTCATCATCCTTGTGTAATTGGTTAAGTTTGTAAGTTGTTCCAGATGTGGATGCACCAGCTGTTCTGGAAGAAAACAATGTTTACTTTTCCATGTAGTGTTTCTGAGTTGATGATTGTATGTTGAAATTTCTCCATGTATCTGGTGTATGGGCAAAGTGTAAACATTGGTTGCATGTTATGTATTTCAGTCTGTGTCAAATATTGTAAATGAAAAAATCAAGAACAGTTTGTTGTGTGCTTGTAAAAGATAACATATTTGTCAATACATAAACTGCCTTGCAGATTGATTGTCTTAAAGATTATCACAGAAGTAGAAAAGGGAAAGAAACTAATAAAATTGCTGTAACATATTCACTCTCAGTACCTGTATAGGCCTATACTTGACTATTTTATCATTACTTTCAGCTGTTTGTTATATCTTTGCTACTCTCCATGGGCCAAGGCACACTTGGGGTCAATGTCATCCATCACTCTGTGCCAGTCTGTGTATGTCAGTCTGTCTGTATATGTATGTCCATGTTTCATACAATTGTTGACTTGTTTTGATAAATATATGGGAGCCAACAGTGATGTTGTCACTATTTTTTACATAGTGGCAGCAATAAGACTAAAGAGGCGAGCGATGTAAATGGGGCCGGTAAAGCATTGCAGCCGGTGAAAACGCCGTTGTTATCTATAGGGTATTCTGCATGTAAGGCACTGAATTACTTGCGTCTGTAACAATGTAAACTTTAAAAAATTAAAGCAAAACTTCAAAAATCTAAAACCATACAATTGAAGTGCACAACATCAAGATTATTTGTGTATTTTTTTAAAATCAATAGCTGAAGGGATAATAATCTCCAAGCGAGCGAATAACTCGGGACCGGTGAATAATGACACCCGGTAAATATACCATTGTATTTGTATGGGCTTGGGAGTTATAAATTACGTCGCCGAATCACGACAGTAAAATGTAAATTTAAACTACAGACGGCGGTTCAAGTGTAAAATCACAAGAATTTAAACATATATTTAAAAATCGAAAACGATACGATTGTAGTCCGGCATCTCAAGGTCTCGGGTGTGAATTTTTGTATTAATGAATGAAACACTAAAAACATTGAAGCAAGCGATCCACAAGGTACCGACGACGGCGCAAAAACCATTGTTTACTATGGGAAATTTTCGTATCATTCATCCACACTTGCAATACCTAAAACTCGCCGGTTCAATTTTTTCATTTTTCGCACGAAATGGAAGAAAAGACAGTCGTTCGGATGTTCATCGTAACAACAATCGTATTGTTTTCGATTTTAAAATTACGCCCTACTTTTCTGGTACGAATTGGTTTCAGGGCTTAATTAGCAGTGGTGCTGTACGCGATTCGGACATAACCGCTTGTCTGTGTCAGCATAATTTTGGCAGAATTTTCGTAATTTATTTTATATGTAAGTAAAATACTTACATATACGTTTTCATGTATATGTATACTATATATTCAGAGAATCTTTAGGAAAATGCTAGCGTGAAACGGCGGCAATAGCGTTATATATTTCTGTCGGGCGTCAATGTCCATGAGACAGCGTGTCGCTGCCGTAGTGGACTCATGAATAATTCATTAGGACGACTACGCGTGGAACAAATGGGCTGGCAAAAAACCCGTAGTGTGAAGTTCACCTTAGTTACAATTCTTAAGTTGATCTGAATGTCATCAACCCTGTATAACTAAGCTTTGCAAGTTCTTCTGAAAGTGGATTCACCAGTTATACCGGAAGAACACAAAGTTTACTTTTCCCTTTAGGGTTTCTGAGTTAATGATTGTATGTTGAAATCGCTCCATGTATCTGGTATATGGGCAAATTGTAAACATTTGTTGCATGTTATGTATTCCAGTGAATTTCAAATTTTAATTGTCCATGAAAAATGCAGAAAAAATTGCTATGTGCATATAACTAACATATTTGTCAACGCATATAACTGCCTTCCAGATTGATTATCTTAAAGATTTTCACATGAGTAGAAAGAGGGCAATGAACTCATCAAATTCATGTAATATATATTCACCCTGACTGTCTGTGTACCAGCTGTTTATTATATCTTTATCACTCTCCATGGGCCAAGGCACACTAGAAGGCTTAGACCAAGTTTGTCGAGCTCTAGCTTAATAATTTTTTGCATTAAATGTGGCCAGCTTGAGAATGTGAAATGCTCAGATACGATCTATAACAGAATGGAATATTGTAGATGTTGATAAAGAATAAGAAAAAATATATAATTTGTTTTAATCTGCAATATTTCGATTGTTAAGAGAGTTATTATTTGTAATTTGGTACATATATAGAGGGAAAATAAATGCAATATTTCTGTTGAAAAGCATAAAGTTTATATATATATATATATATATATATATATATATATATATATATATATATATATATATATATATATATATATATATATGAGTTTTTTTTCGATATCCTGTCTAAGTTTTCTGTTCACGAATTACATGTCGGATAGCAGGTATCAACGTTGGATTTTTAAGTTTACAATAATTGACGAAATATGGATAATTCAATATGAGTGAACTGGAAGACAGAAGTTTGTTATTGTTAATATTTACCAGTGCAGCTGGCAGAGTTTTACAAAAATTATCATGGAAATATTTATAGGTTGTGTTTAAAAGACGTCTTTGGTTACAGATCTAGTAAAGTTTTGCCTGTGTTATTCAAAAGAGCAAAATATGATATTCTTCAAGTCTCTTGTCCAATTGCAACAAATTGAGAATTGCTGCACATTTTACTGTGTGTTTTGGTGCATGCATGCTCAACTTTAGATGAGTATTTGTTCAAATGAAGCTTCATTACCCCATAAAATGATAATGAGCAACAGAAGTGTTAACTTAGTGAAAATATTAGTGAACATTGGTCAGATTGTCTTTGCAAGTCAGCCAACATACCATATTCGACAAAAGTGTTGCATTGAAGTAATCATTAGTGAATTTTCAAAGAAGTGGTACACAGTTCTTTAAAACAACCAGAATTTCATGTACAAGATTAAGGATAACATTGTATATTCACAAAAAGTGTCATCTGTATAGACAGTACTGTACTGTCAGCGTTGCCAAGCTTATCAAACAGACTGATTCTCCGTCGTCGTCTTCTCTGAAACCTCATGTCTCATTGCTTTGAAATTTGGTATGCAGTTAACTTTGGGTGATTTCACTTTAGTTTCTTCAAATGTTGGTAAAATTTGTATTTGGGGACATTTTTTGCTGTTTTTGGTAAAAAAAAATCGTCTCTGAAACCGCATGTTCAATTGCCTTGAAATTTGATATGCAGTAACGTTAGAGTGACGTCAGTTAGATTTTTTCAAACGGTTGTAGAATTTGCAAATTTATATTTTCAAAGCAATTTTTGTTATTTTGTGTCAAAAAATCTTCAAAAATCTTCTTCGAAATTAGATGTCAAAGAGAATGATATTTGGTGTATAGGTCTCTGGGCACTATTCTAGATATGCTCAAATTGCGCATTTTATAATGAATTAAATGTGATATGTTCAAATTATGATAAAATCTGCAATTTTCTATTTTCAGGGTCAACTTTTGCCATTTTGGTTAAAACATTTGTTTGTCAAAAACTGCACGTCTGATATTTTTTTATTAGGTACAAAAGTTTCTAGGGGTTATCTTATTTATTACGAATTAAAATATTGATGAAATCTGCAAGCCATTTTTTCAAGCAACTGAAATGAGCTTTAAAAGATTTCAACCTAAGTTCTTCATCAACACATGTGTCACAAATAGTTATTCCCTCTACATATGGCCAATAGGTTGCTTGTTATGCCCCCGGGAAAGTGGGCCTCAACTATGCACGTCAGCAAGAGCTGGCAGAATATAGCTTAGCATCGCTATGGATGATATGACCTGCAGTTTCTTTTTTACCCATCGTGTTTTTTATCCGCCTCTCTGCATGGGTGTTCTTTCTCGTGCAATGCTATGGGATGGGCAGATGTAGCAGAGCCAGTGTTCATGAGAAAGGAAATAGTGAATAGGTACTAGGTAGAATTGAAACCCCATCTTAAAAATACATAAGTACGGAGTGTTAAGCGCATCACTGTGACAGTGGTAAGTTACATTTTAACTGGTTTTTGTTCTGTTGAATTCAGTTCTCGTCCTTTGATGTTATCAATGACATCTTTTATGGCTGTACTCGTACAGATTTATGTTCAAAGATGCGTCATACCGTATGATACCCTTGTAAATTTTTAATTACATGGTATTACGGCGACCATTATGTTTCCATGTCCAGATGGGGTTGTTTGCATCAAAGTTATACTGACACAATATACCAGCATGCAGACACTGGATACTGGTCCGATGTTTGAACTGCTTTTGTCCTAACTGTTTATTGAGACAGAGACTAAAACAAATCCTGAACTGGCCAGTTTTCAAATTGTTGGACCCCGGTGCATATGCCAAGCCAGACTTGCGCAAAATGGCTGTAGACGAGCAGGAGATTCAGCGACTATTCCGGGCATGCAGGACATGTTCCAAGCAAACAACATCGTTCAGTACAAGTTTGGCAGGGACCCAAGCAGTTGCTTTCACTGGGACTATACATTGAGGCTTCAGTTGAAGTCGATGAGATTTCACGCACACTGCGATCACATGCCTCAGACCGTACTGTGGCCTCATTGTGGAGGGACATTACACTATTGTACAATCCAGTAATTACGCCCTGAAGAGCATTTGTTTCATTTGTCACATCTCTAATGCGTTAATGAAAGACGCGAATATCTTTCCATAGAATGCTATTCTGAAATATCACGCCACATTGCTCATCAATATGGAGTCCAGCACAAGTCATGGGAAAGTGACTTTTATGACCGCAGAGAGCAGTACATGCTGCCCAGAATAGGCGAAATAAAACATGATTGCAAGTCGTCTGGTCTTCCAAGCAAGAAAAAGAAAGACAGCATCGGTGTGTTCTATAAGTACCAATACAATAAAAGCTATCTCAAAGACGGTGAGTGTATTAGTGTGTTAGGCGTGTGTCAAGCTTGTAACAGTCTAGCCGCACATCCAAAAATAGATTTTCCATAGAAGGACAAGGTGTATCGTGAAAATGAAGCCAGCTCTGAAAAGAAAGACAGTGAGGTAGCTAAATCCAAACTTGTAGCCTGAGTCAGCACAAACTGTTGGCCAGACAAATCAGACAAGATGGATTTAATCACACTGACTCTGCCCATCGGGAGGACGTATGTTTATCTAAGTAATATCACAAAGCCATGTAACCTCGAGAAGTCATGTAACTTTGGTTTTACTACCGATGATCATCACTCATGTTTTTCTTATTCCGTTAGTAACTTTTCAACCCCCCCCCCCACTCATGGTTATTACAACAATGGCTTAGATCATCCCAGTTCACAATACTGCATGTGAAGCGCACGCTGCTCTACTCTTTCCGACCCCATACATGATAAGTTTAAGTGAAATTGTTACTGCTTCGGGGAGACACAACGATGGATCATGTACTCTTTCACATCAATTAAATGATCATGAACAGCATCCCAACAAAATGGATGTAAAGCAGCGCTACACTAGACAGCTCGACACTAAACCTGCTCACTGGACTCTGGGCAGTGCGACAGTGGCATTGGACAGGACGACTGCAACACACTCACATGCTGTGATAGCAACTCTTTTCCATTGGGTGATTGTGGCCTGGTCCAGGACTTTTGTGACACACTTTCCAGGTGTTTGTGACTGTCTTTCTTGTGTAATAGTGGCACTGAACAGGATGATTGTGATTCACAGGCATATTGTGGTGAAGTAGCTGTACTCTCTGACAACATTGAACAAAGCCCTTGTGACAGAGCTCAGTGTGACAGCCATTCTGAGAAAAATCATCCTGACACATTTGAGGTCCGATTTGACATTAAAGCTCATGTTACTGTACCACCAGTTCTAAGTGATCATGGCGTAGGTGCTTCTGTGACATTTTTACAGTGTTATACCAACAGTGAGCCGATTATGACCACCATGCAAACATGGACCGGGTGTGTTGCTTAACAATAAGACAGCCTCACAAACAACCATGTTTATGAGTATTGGCCCCAAAAATCAATTCTTAATTTTACAGCCATTCTAGTTATGCACAATTAGTTTACTGACTCGGGCAGTCCCAATTATATAGGAGCTAAAATCCCTGTCCCGTCCAATTTAACCATCTCCTTGTGGCGCACAGAGCTTCAACATTATGAAGACAAGCAGGTATGTGAATTTCTAGAATACTGCTTACCGATAAATTGCACATTAGATGCAATTCTAATGCAAATCACAGACCAACGCTGAATTTTCCATCTCATGTTGATAAGTGGATATACAAAGAAGATGGGGCTGGGGAATTACTTAGGCCACTCTCGTCAAATTCCTTACTAATCTCGCTTGTCACCTCACATTACAAAGAGTTGACAAAAAAGGTAATTCTGAGAGGAGGGTTGTGTGCAATCTAAGTTTTCCACCTAATTGCTCTGTGAACGATGGCATTCCGAAAGGGGAGTATTTGGGGAGGCTGTCGAGCTGCACAACCCATCTATTTATAATTTGGTTGACATTATTTGAAGAGGGGGAGGGACTGTTTACTGTTCAAGAGAGATTTGAGCTGAGCTTATCAACAAAATCCTGTTGACCCCACCAACTACAGGTGGGTACACATGGCACGGTCTCCTTTTTCTCGATTTGGCTCCCCCCTTTGGCTTACGCACAGCAGCCCTAGCTAGTCAATGCACAACAAATGCCATCAACTGTACAATCAGTGTAGTTATTAGACTGTAAAGCCCAGTCGTGTGCGGGCGCTCCGTACCTCCGCCCCCGAAAACACGACTGTGAGCAGTCTGTACATTTAGCCGGCTGCATCAAAGAAAAAAAGCCACGCCCGAACCTGCCGATATACGCAAACTTCCCAAGTGATTTAATTTAAATATTCATCTTCCAACTTTATTTGCATGTATAATACTCTTGTAGCCATGACAATATCTGTCAATCAACAGCTTAGCCGAGACAGTCAGTCTGGGATCTCAAATATGGGGTATCGAGGATTGCATAATTGACCCAAATCAAAGCATCACAACGTGAGAACGTACTAGCACACTGCATCTGTGTTCAAGACCGCGTTTGGGAGTACGCAAGTTGTTCAAGTTTCATGGAAATTTTCTTCATTTGAATTTTGGTTCTATATTCTTACATGGCATTAAAGCAACACCTACGAAGACAATTTTCTGGGGTCGTTCTCGTTGACGTTGACTGAATATGCAGTTTGCGGTGACACATTGGACGCAAGGAAAAGACGATTTATCTTTTCTGATACCACGGACATTCATCAGAAGTTGCAGCAAATTTACAACGTAAGCCTGATCCTAGATCTACATAATGGTCCAGTATTTGCAAGAGATGCTACGACAACATGCAAAGTTTGTATGCTGGTCGGGCGAAAATGGACGCACTCGAAAGTAATCTCAAATCCCGCCGCAGCATTTTGCCCAATGTGACTACGCGTAGCAAACGTCTTTCGCAAATTACTTCGCCGTCCTCCAACATCCCGAATTCGAAACAGCAAAAGGCGACTGTCATCGGCAAAGTAAACCAAAGCAGTTACGTCACTGCTGAGTAGCTTACGCCATACTCTGCTCATGATTGCTTCGGGCGAACTGAACACCACTTGGACTTTGCCGTGCCAAATTTGCTCTCGCGTGTCCGCATCCCGCAAGGCTGAACCGATGAGGGCCGCTCTGATGCCAAGCTCCCTACACTTTTTAACTTGATCTTTCATTAGTGAAATCAACGGTGACATTACCAGAATAATAGAGCCCGAACGATCGTTTAGAAGGTGCATAACTTGGGGTGCTAGTGAGTAGATCAACGATTTCCCGTATCCAGTCGGTAAAGTTACCAACACGTCGTACCACTGCAAAAATTCTCTAGAGCGTCTCTTTGTTCACGTTTCAATTCGATACCGCACTCATTGGAGCACTTTTCCGCGGCTTCAGCAACTCGATCTGACAGTTGTTTCATGTTGTAGAACAGGCTTATTCACGGGTATCGGACACTACGGGAAACTACGGGAATCCCAAGGTGTTTGTTGATGTTGGCATGTAAATTGACGAATTTGGGCGGAGTAACTTCTACGCCACTGTTTACTCGTATGCTAATGTTGATCACTCAAGTTGGAGCTGTCACTTTGGCTTGCACAAACAGCAGACAATCACATGTCTGAATAATGCAATGTGATTGGCTCCAACAAAAAATTGTTGGAGCCGGCTAAATGTACAGACTGCTCACAGTCGTGTTTTCGGGGGCGGAGGTACGGAGCGCCCGCACACGACTGGGCTTTACAGTCTAATCCGAACGATGCTGGACTGTTTTCCGATACTGCATGTTTTGTATTCGGCGCCCGATTTATTTCACATACACCGGAACCAAAGGTGCTACGCGGTTGGAACAGATATATGTAGGTAAAAATAAAGCAAACACAACACTGAAACTGGTTCGTGTTTGATTTGGCGGAATACTAATGCTAAAGCCTGTGATTCTGCACCGACGCTTTCAAAGAGCGTCTAAATGTCAATAAATAAAGCTTGTGAACATTAATTCGGTCAGATTATAATCTTTACGGCCAACGATGAGATAATAGACCCTGGAAAAAGAGGTATTGGCAACTATAAGCGCTCTTTTCGTTTTCGTCACCACCACCTTGAGCTGTTGTCATCATCACCTTGGCTGGCTTGGATACAACAGCTGACCAGCAGTCTGCAAAGGCGCGTGCAAATCCAAGACCAAGTCTGACGAGTCAATATGCTGATGTGGTGACATTCTGAACGTGCATGTTCAAGCCACTCGTAAAGGGAACTCTGGCGATTATCAGATCGAGCTAAAAAGTACGCGAGTATAAGATGCAAGCATTAACAAACTCTACAGATATATAATGTAAAAACGTTGCATTTATTGCTCTGCACACAGTTGCTTGTGGTTCGATACATGGCGATGGCCGCTGTAGTAAAGCAGCGCTAGCTCTGCATGCGATACTTCGTGTTCCAGGCGTTAAACGGCCTCCCTCCACAGCCCTGCTGACTGCCGTAGAGAAAACATGTGTGTCCCAATTCGGACCACACAGGAAAAACTACTGTTCTAACTACTTTCGGCTGAAATCAACCCAGTTCCGATTTATGCCTACTTTGATACCTCAACCCCTCACAAACTGCAAAATATGGCTCTCTTGACGTCCCAAACCATTAGTTTGCCAGCAATGCACCGTCGCCTCGGACCCAGTGGCTCTAAGAGCAATTAAATACATCATTCAAGATATAGCCGGCTGCTGGGTGCTTAACCTTATATCGCTGGTAAACTATCGGTTTGGGGAGTCACGCGAGCAAATTCGTCTGCAGTCTGTGAGCTGTTGGGTTATCCGGGCGGACATAGATCGGAACCGAGTTCACTTCGGCCTAATTTAGTTAGAACAGTAGTTTTTCGTTTGCACTCCAACTGGAACCGCCGCGGTCGCCGGTTTGTCTATTGCAGTCAGCAGCACTGTGGTGGGAGGCAGGGAACACACAGCACCGTACGCAGGGACCAACACAGCGCATACCACAGCGGTCACTATCGTGTATCGAACCACAAGTGTCGTTTCTACACATCTTTTTTGTTGTTATGAGATATTCTGGCGGAAATATTTGTCTAGTCTGTGATTAAGGTTTCCGAAATTGATAGTGCTCGGTATTTGGTATGAAGAGACTATTTAGAGAGACAAGAGACAATGTTATGTATGAGAAGATAAAGAGCAATGCAGTCAAGAACCAAATATATTGGCCAGGCTTGGTGGTTTCACTTGATGTTCCACAGCTGTTATTGAATAAGAGCAAGGACAGTAGACATTTTCATTTTAGAAGGGTTTCTACTAAACATGTACCGTCTAAGGTTTAAAGGTCTGGTGGTCTAGTCCCGTTCGTGTGACTGAATATCTTCCAGGGGGTCAATAATATTACACTCGCAACAGAATTGCAACCTAAAAGTACGCGCAAGTGTTAATTTTTTTTGATATTTCTATGCGCGGCTTTCATGGGGTCATTTTGCGACACTCAGGTCACGCCCACAGCGGGGATCATGGTTGGCCATCTGTGACGTCACAGGTGTGTTCATTTACATCGAACGCCGCCTTATCTCTGCCCGGAATCTGCTAACAAAACAGGCTCCAGTGTTCGCGCTGCCCATTCGCCACGTTCGCCAATGCAAATCGAAAAGTGGCAAAAAAAATCGATCCTAATTCGCCACAGTGGCGAAACTGATTTTTGTTTAAAAAATATGGTAAAATAAAGAAAAAACGTGGCTTTTTTAGTCTTTTGTTGATCTGCGCTCCTCTCTCGGCGATTCGCAAAAACTGTATCTACTTCCGTATTATTGCGTTCTTTCCGTCGTACGTATTTGCAATCGAGCCAAGTCTCGCGAGACATTTGACGTCAATTAGTCTAGTGTACAGCATGCATAAATGGCTCTCGCGAGAATTGAAACTTGGACACACGCAATCGAGCCCTCGTGATAAATTTGACGTCACTTTGTCCAGTGTACAGCAGGCATAGGAACGCTCGCTCGCGAGAATTGAAACTTTTTCTATACATAGCAGACATACGCATTTTAATCGGTGCAACAAGGTTCGGTGTTGCAGTTGATTTACATTGCGGTCTAGATGTTCTGTGATGTGCATTTTAATCACGGTCTTAAACATTCCATGTTGCGGTTGATTTGCATCGCGGTCCTCGTGGTCCGGTATTCCCCGCTGTTCTTCAATTTAATTGCCGTCCCAATGACGCGTTCCGTGTTGCTGTCGATTTGTATCATGGAGGACTCTACCCCCATGATTTGTATCGCGATCTCTACGTTCCGTGTTGTTGTTCGTTTTAATGGTAGTCTCAACGTTTCAGTGTTGCTGTTCATGCAGCTGATTTGCATCGTGGTCCCAACCTTCCGTGTGCATTTTAATTACGGTCCCATGTACTGTGGATTTGCATTGCGGTCCCGACGTTCCGTGTTGTAAAGTAGACTAGTGCATTTTAATGGTAGTCACAACGTTCAGTGTTGGTTGCCGTCCCAACCTTCAGTGTAGCAAGTAGCGAGGCAGGCCGAGGGACCGTGGCCGATCGTACGAATCAGAAGAGACAAGCACATTATGGTTCAAACACGACGGGAACTTGAAAAAGTTTACAGTTGAGCCGTTCATGTTCTTGCCGCTGTCACAGCCACCAAAAGAACAACGTCTTCCCATAATGAAGGAGGACACTGTCCTGATCATGTAAGCGGAAATCCTAGAAGTTACCCCCCGCAGCCCATTGCTCTGTACATGAAAAAATCGTAACAAAATGGCCGCCATGCAGCCATATTTGATCTTTCTGTCTAAAATCAACATGCATATGTATGACATAAGTCATACATACATAAGTACAAATTTAAAAAAAAAAATCGGTTCAGACTTGGCAGAGTTATGGCTCTCAACATGAAAAAACCATAACAAAATGACTGCCATGAATTCATATTCAATCTTATCGTAAAACAAATCAATGTGCATATGCATGTCGTAGGTCAATGTCCTTGTACCAAATTTGAATAAAATCGATTTAGATGTGCCTGAGTTTAATATGGCCAAGGACATGAAAATATCGTAACAAAATAGCCGCACGGTGGCCATTTTGGGTCATATCACAAAGCAAATCAATGTGCATATGTGTGGCATAGGTCAATGTCCTTGTACCAACTTTGAATAAAATCAGTTGAGACGGGCCTGACGTACGGCTAAAGACATGGAAAAATTGTAACAAAATGGCTTCCATGCGGCCATATTAGATCATATCATGAAACAAATTGATGTCCATATGTTTGACATGGGTGAATGTTATTGTACAGACTTTGAAAAAAATTGGTTAAGATATGCATATGTATGACATGCCTGAGTTATGGCTAAGGACATGAAAAAAAAAATAACAAAATGGCCGCCGTGCAGCCATATTGGATCATATCGTGAGACAAATTGAGGTGCATATTTTTTGACATAGGTCGATGTCCTTGTACCAACTTTCAATAAAATCAGTTGAAACATGTCTGATTTATGGCTCTGTACATGAAAAAGTCATAACAAAATGGTCGCACGGCGGCCATATTGGATCGTATTAAAACAACAAATCGACGCGCATATGTATGACATATGAAGTAATCCTTGTAACTATTTTGAATGAAATCGCTCCAGGCATCTCTGAGATATCTGCGTGAATCTCACGCACGACGCACGCACGATGCACGGACACGACCAAACCAATAAGTCCGACCGGACTGCGTCCGTGGGGATACTGTCAAACGACAAAGAAAAATTCATACAACGATATAAAAGCCTCCATTTGCTATTCCATAACTCTTTTTCTGCAAACAAAATGAATAACATTTTTAGCCAGTCTCTGAACATATCTTACTTAAAATACGGCCATGGTGACCTGACCTGTTGTAACGATGTAGTTTTTTGAACTGAAAATCAGCGTTCTTGAAAGTGACCTTTTAGTCTACTTAAGGGTTATTGAGTGTTAATAACAAATGGATTCTATATAATATCATGGCAGCTAGTTGTGTGCTGTTTGGAGCAAAGTGTGTGAAGTAGTTGACCTGAATGCTGACATGTTAACACTTCAGCCGATGAGGGTGCACTTTGCTCATGTTGATTTTCAACGAGATTCAGACACATATTGAGAGAACTGATATCTTGCGTTCTCAATCAGCTCTAAGTGCGTAATTCGAAGAAATTCAACAAGTAAGAAGGAGTAGTGTTTTATACATAGTGCAAAAATAAATATGGCTTGAAAAATGTACATTACTTCCCTGAAAAATTAACATTTTGAGACACATCTGATACCATTTAACCAATACCTATGGCAAAACGATCACTGAAAACCTTGATATTTGTACAATCTGATTAAAATTTAGATGTGTTGATCACAACGTTTCCACCTTTGCGACTTCTTTGCCGTTCTCGCCTAGTGTTCATCACCTAAAACATTTAAACCACTGCCATGGTAAACAATTGCGTTCACATCATAGGGCAGAAAAGCCGACCATTGGTGAAAGTTTACAAACTCTCTGAATATTTTCACTATAAGAACACGAATCATCAAATAAAAATGGTTATTGAATTGCGTGCTCCACTTATTTTCAACCATAACGTGTCTGCCAAGGTCGACGAACATTAATGACATAAGATTAAATGAGATGGACATGAAACGTAGTCTGTGTGAAGTAAAAATAAACCAGCAGCGAAATCGGTTTTAACACACGCTCCTCGCTGATCTGTTTTTCCACAGACAAACATAGGCAGACTCGCAACGGGTATTGTTTAAGGCGTGAAGCGGTTACGTTGCCCATCCATGTTCGCCTCGCCTCAGGTTGCTCTCGCCTCTCTTTTCTGAAGACTGCCGACCACGCAACCTTCGGTAATTTTCGGATTTTCGCCAATTGTTAAGCGAAAGTATGTTCGGCAAAGTTTGTGTTGCTGTTGTCGTGTGGTGCTGAGCGGAATTGACGTGCTGGTGAAAACGGGAGCGTTCTGAGCCTCAGGAAAGTGAGTTTTACCGTGTTAAAAATTCCCCTCATGTTTAAATGAATATATAATGAGTGTGTTTAAACCAAATTTGGAAGTCTTTTATCGATACTGTCTGGTTTTACTCAATGGTTTACGGTCAGTCATACCGTCTTTTACACGTGCGTCAAGGAAGGACGTGTTTATGAAACTGCTGGCGTGTTATGTTTTGATTTGCGTGAAGCAATTTTTCTGGCCTAGCTCACAAAGTAACTATGGTTGCTTCGCGACTGGCAGTACGATGCCATCTCGTCGTATTTTTTGCATAATCTCGTGCAATTATCAACCACAAACGAAGCCTCCAAAAAGTTTAACATGAAAAGCCAATAGTCTACCAAGACGACCATGGAACAAAAGGCATGCCGCGTTTCCAGTCTGTCTATATTTGTCTGGGGTTTTTTAACAACCTGATTGGTTCCTGTAAAGCGGGAAGTTTGTCCATATGTAGTACGGTCTCTGACAGCAAAGTATCACAACAAAGAAGACGTTAAGTTGGAAACGTCTCTATCTCCACATCTCAATACATAATTTATTCAGTTCAGAAGTAATTTTTAAATGATGCAGATGTACAGCAATGACATGGTTCAAGTAAATAAAGGTCTCTTAATGTAAGGTTTTGGAAACGTTGTGCAGTAACTGTTTTACATATAATATAAATTCGTCATAATGTTAAGGAATAATGTTTAATTAATAAGATCTCGGACTAAATTGCCAATGAATAATAATATTAAGAATATGTTAACTATACATGTGTCAAGCTGAAAACAAATGTGAATCAATAAAAATAAAATATGAAAGGAGTTCTTCAGGGTCCAACAGAGGGCGTCTATTTCCATACCAAAATGCTGTTTTCGAAATTCTCTGAGTGACAAAGTGACTTAATTAAAATAAAGCTCATTATCATATTGGCCTTCAATTTGTAACAATAATATTCCATTTTGTCAAAAAAATTCTTGTACCTTATATAAGAAGTTACAAAAGTAAGGAATTTTATCTCCGGCAAATGTTCATACAGCGCCGCCTGTGGCGGGGGTCAAGAGGTCATCGTGTGGGCTTGTACCATCCTCTTTTGCCCTGAGACTTCCTCCAGGCAAGACTGCCATTTCGGCAGCTGGACCTCATCTGAACTTTAACAACGGTAACGGTATTTATAACATTCCTTTCTTCACAAGAAACCATGCCCCTATCCATGTAGTACTTTTGGGGCATTCTTTCATACGCCGTCTAGGAAAATACACGCGCCGGAACTCACTCATTTTTTGTTTCTGTTTGTTCGAAGCGTGTTTGTGAGGGGTACCAGCGGAGGTAACTTTCTCGGAGGACATCGTACGTGAGAGACGTTTCGCCAGATTTTGTATTTTCGGCATCGGTACAAACTGCAGTGTGCATGATTCACCAGAGGCTATTGCTCATAGGATTATTTTATTCATGCAGAATCTCCATCGGCATTTCAACGTTCGGATATTATCATTAGTTGTAAGCTAAGTTTTGCATCATGCCCGGGGCCCGTGTACAGAAAACATCCGGGACTTCATTGCACATGTAGACGCCCTGTACAACAACTTGAGGGAGGCTTTGGCGGGAAATCCCTTTGTGTTTTCTGGTCACATGATATCGGGTTATGTCGGTCATCGCTACAAGTATTCTACATTGACGGGGTACACTTTAACACGCCGGGAATGCGCCGGGTTTATCGGAGTGTACGAGTGTACGTGGTGCTTTTACTTCGCGCTTTTCGAGCATTGGCATCTTTTTAATTTTTTTTAAAAGTTTTAGCTGTGGTCGAAGTGTCGACAGAGTGGCATCAAACCAGGACATGGGAATCATGTGTGTGAATATTGCTACATACTTCTCCCCCAGCAGCTTGTTCAAGTTGTTGCTGTGCTTACAGCCCATTACAGGTCCCCAATGTCGGTTGTTGCTGTTTTTACCGCTTGTTTATTTTCCACTTCGGTGTAATGTCAGCTGCTCTTGTAGCATTGTTTTTTTTTCCACATTGTTGGATTCAGCTGTGTTATTCAGCTTGTTTTCTTCCCTCAGTTGTAGGGCCCCTTCATTGTTGGGACCGGCTGGGCATGCAACTTTGACATTTTGGCTGCGGAATGGGTGGATGTATTTTCAGGGCAGCGTCCCTGAGTGGATTCTCCTTGCCTTGGATCTTGCTACAACTCAACCAGAGCTTTTCTTTTCCTCGTCACCTGTAGTTGTGCACATGTCCAATTGAGGGAGCGTTGCAATTTCAGTTTTCTGTCTTTGATTTGCAGTAGTTTAGCATGTGACCAGCTGTCGTAAGTTTAGAACGGTTTGGTTTATTGTAAACTATTCAGTGGAACTCAGGTAATTTCCTTTTGCTGCCTAGTTTTCCTTTTCTTAGCTCATAGCCATGGCTCGAAGCAAAAAGGTAGCAGAGAAGAAGGCAGCTAGCTCCAGTGCCTCAAGTAAAAGAGCAGTTACAGGTATGGTTCCTGCCAATGGTAGTTGTCTTCAGCAGCAGACAGTTAACAGCATCATTGTCATCAGCTTCTACAACAGTGGCAAGGGCTTCAACTCAGCTTGAGATCTTCACAGTCAAAACAGCCTACTTGAGATACCACAGCATCAACAACAGGCATATCTGTCGAACACTATCCATCCTGCTTATTGCTTCCCATTTATCATATACGAAAGGTCATTGAAGTAATTACACCCAAAATTGGTATCATTACACAACTAAGACACTATGTTCCAAAATCCATTCTCATTCAACTTTATAATGCTTTCATCTTACCTCATATAATGTACTGTTTGGAAATCTGGGGAAACACTTTTTCCAGCTATTTAGAGCCAATTTTTTGCCTTCAGAAACGGATTGTTCGCTCAATTACCTTTTCTCATTTCATTGCTCATTCCGAACCTCTGTTTTACAAACTGAATATTTTAGATATCTACAAACTAAGTAAATATTGTACTTGTATGTTTGTTTATGATTTGAAACATAACAATCTTCCTCATACAGTTGAACACTATTTTGAGATTCCAAAGCACTCGTATCCAACACGTTTGACACAAGTTGAAAATTTTCGTATTCCAGGCTCAAATTTGACAATTTCACAACATAACATTAGGTATGCAGCTGTGAAACACTGGAATTCGCTGCCTGACTATCTCAA